>JARQZK010001472.1:7500-207500 GCA_030704885.1 Cynegetis impunctata | reverse complement strand
GGGCGAAATTCAAAATATTGCATTTCGGCCCACCTCTTGTATCACAGCTTTCTTTTAACTTATAGGAAAAGTAAAAACTATCTTTTATACGTTTTTTACGTAGAATTCAGTGGCGTAGTCAGATTTTTGAAATGAGCTGTCATTGTTTAGATATAACTAAATGTTATAATTTTTTTAATGGAACACTCTGTATATTTTTCCATATTCAAAACAAAAATGCTTTGCGCTTTTCAAAAATATATAATTCTTGTATAATATTCTTAGTATTAGCCCTGTATTCAGATAATTTTATTTTTTTAAGTCAAGTCAAAACAAATATCACTTTAATAGATCGTTTGGTGCAATAAACGAAAATATCACTTCCATTTATATAGGGTAGAATGGAAAGTATTCATTAAAAAAATATTATTCAATATAAGTTACTGAACAGAGATGCATTCAATAATTATTATAACAAAACTAGAAACTCATATGAAATACTACTACAAAACAAAGCTCTATCATTTTTCTGTTAGAAATGTTTTGTAAATATTGTTCAAATTACTGCCCATTCTGTTGAAGACACAGCCGACATTTTCTGAGGATAGCGCCAATCGACGACTGTTGGAAAAAAAGTCTTATACCTAAGTATTCGAAAGCTCCTCTCGTGGCATTCATCAGAGCATCTCGATTTTCGTGCCGCGTGTAGTTTATTTTATTTTTTATTTTGCCCTATTTGAAGAAATCTAATATAGTTAAGTCAGGGGACCTTGATAGCCAGTTAATTGGACCATTATTACCAATCCACTGGTTTTGGAATCTTTCATCAAGATTAACCTTTTCTATATTGAGCCTACAGAATTTCGTCAAGCAGTTCAGAAAGAAAATCATTTAAAATTTCCAAATATCTTCGGTGATTCAAGTTACCGTCGAAAATGCGGTAGGCTAATCCTCCTCCAAAAACCAAACAAGATATATTGAAGCCTTGTTTTTGACGAACCACCGTAACGTGCTCATTTTCATTTGACCAATAACGATGATTATTTCGATTGAAAATGCCAGCGCGCTACTTATATGGCTTTCATCGAACTATACCACTTACGGACAATATCACTTACAAACCTCAATAAGCTTCTCAGTTTCACCTGGGTGCAGATGATATATATATATATATATATATATATATATATATATATATATATATATATATATATATATATATATATATATATATATATATATATATATATATATATATATATATATATATTTATATATATATATATATATATATATATATATATATATATATATATATATATATATATATATATATATATATATATATATATATATATATATATATATATATATATATATGTATTATATATATATATATATATATATATATATATATATATATATATATATATATATATATATATATATATATATATATATATATATATATATATATAATATATATATATATATATATATATATATAGTTATACAGGGTGTCGCACCGGGAACTGAATCGATCGATATCAATTTAATATATCGTTCGGCGCAATAAATAGAAATACCACTTCCATTTGTATAGCGTGAAATCAAAAATTTTCATTAAAAAAATATTGTTTAATACACGTCATTAAAGAATTCGACAAAACAATAAATTTTAACTCTAATGAAACACTATTTATCGACTATATACGCTCTGGGCCTAATTAGTAGGCTATGAAAAAAAAGCAACAATTCGACAAAACAATAAATTTTAACTCTAATGAAACACTATTTATCGACTATATACGCTCTGGGCCTAATTAGTAGGCTATGAAAAAAAAGCAAGTGCAGAATCTTTATAGTTCCTGTCAAAGTGTACAAATTTTTGTTACAATGGCGAATGATAATTCAGTATGTCAAAACTAAGAAAAATTAGATATGGCTGGGATATTATTACCAAGTTGGTTTGAATCCAAATCAAGCGATGGACCTCTCTTTTGAAAAGTATTTACTATTACCCAGTTACTGGGTGTCAGTTAGATAATAAGATAGGAATCTTAAGTTTCCTGAAAGGAGACAGCTGAATAGAACAATATTTGGCTGAATTAGGTAAATTTCAGATCTTGTGAAAAGCCTAAGCCAAAAAGTAACAAAGAAAATGCCGAAAATGATGAAATTAGTGTCCTTGCAAAGGTAGAAGAGAACGAAAATACTTGCAGAGAAATTGAAGATTCGGTTGCATTCCAAGGACAAGGGTTTCGAAGATATTAAAAAAAAAAATATATATATATATTTATATATATATATATATATATATATATATATATATATATATATATATATATATATATATATATATATATATATATATATATATATATATATATATATATATATATATATATATATATATATATATATGTATATATGTATATATGTATATATGTATATATGTATATATGTATATATGTATATATGTATATATGTATATATGTATATATGTATATATGTATATATGTATATATGTATATATATATATATATATATATATATATATATATATATATATATATATATATATATATATATATATATATATATATATATATATATATATATATATATATATATATATATATATATATATATATATATATATATATATATATATATATATGATCAATTCTAAACGGTGAAAGATATTTTTTTGTATTCAAATAATTTTCAAAATTTGTGAGTAGAACAATATCCCTAAACCGAGGTGATGTTAGCTCCCGGCCGGCCAGCTCCAAGCGTCCACCTTTCCACCACGGTCATATTAATGGAGCTGGCCCTTTTAGGTTACTTGTTCGAACGGAAAATTATGCACGATAAGTACTTTCTTTTCCCTATGTCTATATTTAATTTTCGTTCTTGGCGGCCCATTGACTGAGCCCAAAAAAAATATAAATATTGGTTCGATCGCAATGATTACTTATATTTCGGTTCATGGAGCTGGCCCTTTTGAATTCATATATCCAAACGAAAATTTTGTATGAAGACCACCTTCTTTTCTCTATGTAAACACCTAATTTTGGTTCTTGGCCGGGCATTATTTAAGCCAAAAAAAATTATAAATATTGGTTCGACCGCTATCATTATTCATATTTCGTCTCATTGAACTGGCCCTTTTGAAGTCACATATCCGAACGGAAAATTTTGTTTAGAAAGTACTTTCTATTCTCTTTGTGAACATCTAATTTTGGTTCTTGGCCGGGCATTATTTAAGACAAAAAAAATTATAAATATTGGTTTCGCTATTATTATTCATACTTCGATCCATGGAGCTGGCCCTTTTAAATTCACATATCCGAACAGGAAATTTTGCATGAAATGTAGTTTCTGTTCTCTATGTGAACATTTAATTTTGCTTCTTGTCCGGGCATTACATAAGCAAAAAAAAATAATGAATATTGGTTCGACCGCTATGATTATTCATATTTCGTTTCATGGAGCTGGGCCTTTTGAAGTCACATATCCGAACGGAAAATTTTGTATGGAAAGTACTTTCTATTCTCTTTGTAAAAATCTAATTTTGGTTCTTGGCCGGGCATTATTCAAGCCAAAAAAAAATATAAATATTGGTTCGACCGCTATCATTATTCATATTTCGTCTCATGGAGCTGTCAAATATCCGAACGAAAAATTTAGAATGGAAAGAACTTTATATTCTCTATGTAAACATCTAATTTTGGTTCTTGGCCGGGTATTATTTAAGAAAAAAAAATTATAAATATTGGTTCGACCGCTATCATTATTCATATTTCGTGTCATGGACCTGGCCCTTTTGAAGTCACATATCCGAACGGAAAATTTTGTTAGGAAAGTACTTTCTGTTCTCTATGTAAACATCTAATTTTGGTACTTGGCCGGGCATTATTTAAGCCAAAAAAAATTATAAATATTGGTTCGACCGCTATCATTATTCATATTTCGTTTCATGGAGCTGGCCCTTTTGAAGTCAAATATCCGAACAAAAATTTTGTATGGAAAGTTCTTCCTATTCTCTATGTAAACATCTAATTTTGGTTCTTGGCCGGGCATTATTTAAGACAAAAAAAGTTATAAATATTGGTTCGAATGCTATCATTATTCATATTTCGTCTCATGGGGCTGGCTCCATGAACCAAAATATAATATCATTGCGATCGAACCAATATTTATATTTTTTTTTGGGCTCAGTCAATGGGCGGCCAAGAACGAGAATTAGATGTTTACATAGAGAAAAGAAAGTACTTATCGTGCATAATTTTCCGTTCGAACAAGTAACCTAAAAGGACCAGCTCCATGAATATGACCGTGGTGGAAAAGTGACGCATGGAGCTGGCCGGCCGGGAGCTAACATCACCTCGGTTATCCCCTAAATATTATTCCAATTAAGGCCATGAGAGCAGAAGTGACCTAAGTAAAATTTTTACATATGACACTTTTTAGTATTTTTAAATTTTTGAAAAATTTGAAAAATTTCTGCTTTAATTAATTTCACGATATTCCAAAATTATAGTGGCCTAATTGCTCTCATTTACTTAATTATCAGTTGACAAAAACGCTCACTGTGAAAAGAATTGATGAATCATTCAACTTTCCGAACTTTGGAATTATTTGATAATTATTATCAACGATTTGTCTTTCTTGCCTGCCTTTTTGAGAAATTATATCCATCTCGTAGACGCGATAATTTTTTGATGAACGAGATACCATATCCATAGTATACATATTGATGTCGACATCATTAGTCACAATATACTAAATAATCGAATTGGTAATTCAATAAAATTTACATTTAACTTTATTTTCTAGTGTCAATGAAATCTTTTGCTCAATTTCCATTAGTCATAATAGATAATCGAATAGCTGATTCAATGAAATTCACATTTCACTTTATTTTGAAGTGTCATTGAAATCTGTTGCTTAATTTCTATTTGTGATTCACTTTCAGAGGGCAGATACTTTGGAAATCGACCTCTTAAATGATCATCACACCCATACACACTCCAGTCTTCATGGAGCCCCACCCCTGCATGTCTCACCACTTCAAGTGACACCTCCGGCTTCGTTGTTCCTTTCGGCTGAGCCTAGGGGACAACAATTGGAGTTATTACACGCAAGAGCTAGGCAACATCAACATAGACAGCATACCAGACTGCATCCTCCAAGAACCAGATGGCACCACAATCCGTCTCTAATGCCGGCTCCACCTCAGTATTCTGGATTCTTGTTACATTTTCTGTAAGTAGGTTATAGGGATATATAATAATAATAATAATAATATTTATTCGTGTTTTACAACATATACATTGTTTACACATGTCAACAGTTTTACCTTACAATAACTAGTAGGTAATGTATAAATAAAAAGCTTAAGGTTAAATACAAAATAGTACAAAATACTAATAGAAAATAATTTGCAGCATTACAGACAAGAAACAAAAAATTGGAGACGAAACATTTCTTAGCGATCATACATACATATATATCATTCTTCCTTTGAAAAAAAAGAAGAGAAACAAATCAATGGAGATCAAAAACAATCTGAACTAAAAAACTCATTAATACTGGAAAATGAACACTTAATCAAAAAAAATTTTATTTTATCTTTAAAATTTAGCAAAGACAAACCATGAAGTGACGAGGGTAACTTATTATAAAGCTTTATTGACATATAAAAAGGACCTCTCTGTGATAAAGTGAGTCTATGAAAATAACTCCTCAAAAGATCCCTATTTCTGGTGGAATATGCATGGCAACCTCCATTCCAAGAAAATGCAGATCTATTCTTATGGACATAAATTAATGCTTCTAAGATATAGACACAAGGAAAAGTTAAAATGCCAAGTTTAATATAGGTTGCTCTGCAATCATCCCTGTATCTGAGACCAGCAACTATTCTAACCGCTCTTCTTTGAAGTGAAAATATTCTAGCA
This sequence comes from Cynegetis impunctata, assembly GCA_030704885.1. NCBI lineage: Eukaryota > Metazoa > Arthropoda > Insecta > Coleoptera > Coccinellidae > Cynegetis > Cynegetis impunctata. The sequence goes on along the minus strand of JARQZK010001472.1, from coordinate 201,555 downwards.
GCAGATGCACAATTACCCCAAATTAAGAGTCCATATCTGATTGCAGATTCTATCAAAGCAAAATAAGCTGTTCTAAGCACTTCAGTTGATAACTGGTGTGACATCTATTTTAGTAAAAGAATATTTTTGGTCAGTCTCGAGGCCAACTGGTCAATTTGGGCATCCCAACGGAGACAACAATCAATAGCAATCCCAAGAAACTTTGTATTACCCCCAAGGTCTCTCATAGGTTTTAGGGTGAAAAGCAATTTCACAGTTATCTCCTCGTTTGCCACCAACCTGTTCGAGGTAAACCAGCCAGAAGCCCTCGACTGTGCAGTTACAACGTCACGAAGTGCACCCGACAAGCTACCAGATGTAACAGAGACAGTCGTGTCATCAGCAAACCATACTGTCTTGTACGGCTTCAAAAAGGTTGGAAGATCATTTATAAATATTAGAAACAACAATGGCCCAAGCACAGAGCCCTGTGGAACACCCAATGAAATGCTTGCTCTTTCCGACCACTCATTACTTCTGAAAACAGTCTGGTATCTATTTGTAAGGTATGATTTTATAAGTACACAACCGTCCCTGGTACACCCATATGCGTCAAGCTTTCCAAGCAAAATAGAATGATCTACACACAATCGAAAGCCTTAGCCAGATCCAAAAATAACGAATATGACAGTACACCATCCTCAAAGCAACGAAAAAAATAGAGAGATGATCTTCAAAACTGCATCCAGGGTACTTCTACCTTGTCTAAAACCAAATTGCGCCGCGCTGAACAAGTTATTACCTTCAAAAAATTTGACTAACTAGGAACAAAGAAGCTACTCAAATACCTTTGATATAACAGGTACCAAAGATATCGGTCTATAATTTTTAATATCATATTTATTGCCTTTCTTGAACAAGGGTATAACCTTGGCAATTTTTAAACAATCAGGATAATTATGTAGTATTAGCAATACATAAATTGAAAAGCTTTGTTAGTGGGAAAACAAGATTATTAATATTTTTCTTTATAAGCACCGAAAAGACTCCATAAAAATCAGTAGCTCTGCTTGACTTGAGCGCCATCACAGCATCCCTGACAACATTAAAGGAAACCTCCGAGAAAGTAAAAGGTATTTGACTCTTAACTGTAATTAGGCTTATGGGGTCGTACACCCTCACACCCAAACCCTTAATAGTCTCACCAGGTATATTGGTGAAATAATCATTGAAATCCTGTGAGGAAATAGAAACATTTGACTCAACAACAGAAGAGCCTCTCATACTGTTTATCAATTTCCACATTCTACTAGAAATATTGTTAGAATTTCTAATAACTGTATCATTTGCATTGAGTTTGGCTTGATTAACTATATTTATAGACCCTCCTCAGATTCTTTCGTAAATTATCAAGGTCATCTGATTGATAATAACGCGAGATATCACTCAATAAGTTTAAGCGGTCCCGTAGTTCTTTCAATCCTTGCCCTTATCTCTATCTCAGGAAAACTGATCTTCAAAGCATCCACCAAATTTTCATTAAAAACACTGAAACGCCTATCCGTAGACAAACTGTCATCCTCAATGAATCTCCAGGAAAGGTTATCCAATATATTATGAAAGGAAATTAATCCCTTTTTAGTCAGAGGCCGTACCCTTCCCGAAGTACTCAGGCTAGAGGACTCCTTCAAAGGGATATGTACACCCACTAGCTGAGCTCTGTGATCTGAAAGCTCTAAGTCAATTACTTGAGAACTATCCTCATCCACTGAAAAATTAATGAAAACATTGTCAATACAATTTAGGCCTCTTGTGGGCAATGCAACCATTGCGGCAAAGCCATAAGAGGCTAATAAGTCAACAAATAATTTACAATTTGTATCAGGAGCATTGAAAGGTAAATTGAAATCACCCATTATAGCAACATTACACTTCGTAGTATTTAAAAAATCAAATATATACATACATACCCACATATTATACAGAATGTCCGGATAAGGGCACGTATAAGCTATATCTCAATAATAGTGAGGGTTCGAAAGAAAAATTTCATATACAAAATGGCAAGATAAATGGATGGAAATTATTTTGTTCGTTATTCGGCGGCTACTGCTATGAAGAAAAATAATATTCTCGCTATCTCGCAAAGATGAGCTATAACTTTGAAAACATTATTTGATAGCTTGCGTAATGCCGCATTATTTTGTTCTCCACCATTTTTTTTATTAGCTGTCGTCATAAAGCAGGGAGAAACCAATGCATTTTTTAATATTCAGAATTCAGTATCTTCTTAACCATTATTTCCATTTGAATATATTTTTTTTGAAGAGCATTTTAGTGTATTTTGAAACTATTTATTTCTGTTCAACCATTTAGTTCAACAAAAAAAAAATGTAGGGAGCGTTATCTGCAGCAATTACAAATTTTTGTGATTTTAGGAAAAATGTTCAATGGAACGGTAAGTGGAAAAACTCCGTCAGTCAGAAATAGCTTATTCTGAGAAAAACGCAATTGGAGGTTTCCTTGTAAAACTGGCCAGTAGGATAGGAGCGCAGGAGCGCTAAGTTATTGACTTCCGGGGTTTTTCCATACACGCACAATGACTGACGGATTTTTTTCCCAGTTCCGCCTTTTTTCAAACAAATAATTCAGACGATTTACGGGGTCTTTATAAACGATGATAGACTATTCGAAAAGTATACCTACTTCAGTAACCATTATTCCATTTCTTTGAAAAAACTAACTGACGGGGTTCTTCATAGTTTTTAAGAGGGCACTAATAACATGCGAACAAATCATATCGCTATCCATCGGGAACGGATAAGTATCTCACTTCAGGCCAAACAGGAACGCCAATCAAAAACTCATGTCACTTCACACTTAAAGAGAGATACATATCGTTTTCCGATGGATGTTGCTATCATTTTTAAGCATGTCATAAGTGCCCTTCTTCGAAACTATGAGGTAGGTACGTGGATTCTATGTCATTACCCGCTCGGTCGATAGAAGGGATACTACTGCCTAGTGTTTCCGTGTGGGGCACCTATCTCTAATTTTCCAACATTCTTCTTCGAAGGATGAATTGGAATTCCATATAATCGAGTGTTACGAAACTATCTCGGTTGGAGGGTTGATTTGATCAGTCATCAACTTTAAAATGAATTTCGCAACGTTTTATTATCTTTATCATTTTTATATATTATATTTACTTGTCCTTTCTTAGCAATAACAGGCCATTTGAAATAGAAAACCTAATTTATTAAGAAACAACTAAAGTTTCGTCACGAAATTCAATCCTCAAAAGTTTAGAGAAATTCATCAATTTTGTAACGAAGCTTTAACTGTTTAATAAAGTCGGTTTTCTTAATCAAATGTCCTGTTATTGATAAGAAGAGATAAGTAAATTGCAATATAATACAGGCAAGAATAATTCAAATATATACATACATACATACATACATACATATATTTATATATATATATATATATATATATATATATATATATATATATATATATATATATATATATATATATATATATATATATATATATATATAGGGTGTTGGGTAGACATTCAGCAAAAATTCCAGAGGTTATTCCTTGACCTATTCTAAGAATATTTTGTATTATGAAGATTTCTGAAAAGATCCGTATTTCGAAGATACAGGTTGAACAAAATTTGCGACTTTAACAGGATTCTATTATCAAAAAGTACATGTGACGTTGCTCAATCTACAATAAATTTTTTCTAAGAATATTTTGTCCTATGACGTTTTCTGAAAAAACCTTTATTTCGAAGATACTGGTTACACAAAATTTTCGACAGTAACAACATTTTATTATCAAAAAGTGCATGTGACGTTGCTCAATCTACAATAAATGTTAGATATGACTTCGTCCAGCCTCGATACAAGCATTCATTCTTCTCGTCATTGAGTGCCGAACTCTTTCAAACACACCAGGGTTGTTTCACTGGAGTAGCGTAAAATATTGACTGCAGATATCCTCATAAGAAATAATCCAGAGAGTTTGAGTCTGGGGATCGAGCAGGCCATGCGTGTGGTCCACCTCAACCAATCCAACGATCTCCGTATGTTGCTGTTGAAAAATCACGAGCAACCAAACTGAAATGTGGTGGTGCACCATCGTGCATAAACCACATTGCAATTCTTGTCGCCAATGGTACATCCTGCAGAAACTCAGGCAGTGTTTCTTCCAAAAAGTTGCGACACATCTCGCCAGTAAGTCTTGCTGGTAGAAATACCGGTCCAATTAGGTAGTCACCGACAATACCAACCCAAACATTCAAGGAGAACTGATGTTGAAATCGATTTTCACATACCTCATGCGGACTTTCATCTACCAATACATGGTTGTTATGGAAATTCCTTATATCTTTCTTGAAAAATTGACTTAATCGGTAAAAATAATCTGTGTCAGGAATTTATGGATTGGAAATAATGTTTGCAAAAGCCACTGACATAACGCAATACGTGGAGGAAAATCAGCAAGTAGTAGTGCCTGTACATGTTGAATGTGGTATGGATACAACAAATTGTCCTTAAGAACTATCCAATGACTTGCATTCAAAGTATTGGCAATTTTTCGCGTAGAACTTCTTGGAGCTTCCTCTATCATGTCCAGCACATTCTCTGCCAGTTGTTATGTTCTTACTGTCATTAATCTTCCTGGTCCTCCATTTCGTTTCAATGTGCCTGATTCACGAAGACGTCGATGAATGTTTTCGAAGATTTTTCGGTCGGGGATATTACGGACAGGAAACCGTTCAATGTACAATCGTCTACATTTTAATGAATTTCCATCAGCAAGTTCATACACGAAACCATGTCAGTCATCTCGGCGTTCGTATAGTTAGTCATGGTAGAGGACTTCATTAGCTAGAACAGCCAAACGTCGCTCAATCTAAACAACTGCGACCGATACAGGTAATCAATGACGAGGTGTAATCAAATTAAATCCACTTGTACGTTAGTAAATAAAACAGCTGTTCCAAGAGTTAACAATTTTTTGTACTTGATAAACACATTAATTTTTTGTACTCATTGGAGTACGCTAGCGTTTCTCAACCTGTGGAGCGCGAGCATACTGAAGAAGGGAGGCCGCTCGCACACACACCACAGAAGACCTTCTTCTGGTATTACATTTGATTCTAGTAACCTGAGTTTATTAGGTAACATTGGATGATCCAACAGAATATGAATATATAATAAATATATATATATATATATATATATATATATATATATATATATATATATATATATATATATATATATATATATATATATATATATATATATAGGGTGACCCAGAGCTACGTAATCGGTCGATAACTTTTTTGTCATTGAAGATATCGATATGAAATTTTCAGAGCAAATATGGTCTGACTAAGTCTATTTTTCAAAATTACTTTGAAGAAAATTTCACTTCCGGTTTTGCCGGAAGTGATATCAACTTTGTTATTTCAAATGGAATACCCTGTATAGTTTTTGATTTTCGAATTTCTTATGTAATTTATAATAAAATTGTCATAAAATTCTTTATTTTCATGTTATTTTTTTATTTTAAGATAATCAGGAACACAAACAGGTATTAACCCAAAAAGAGTATTCGTTATTAACAAGAAAAATACATCATGCAATTCAAATCAAAATTGGTATAACATATAAGCACATACATAATACATATAAAAAATTTTTATATATAAAACCTTTATCATGAATATAATTTATAACATATACATACATTAATTTTATCCTTATTATGAAGAACCCTTCTTCAGCGATCGTTTGAGCGACAAGTATGTGGTATTAAAAAGATCTACACCAAAAAAGAATGTCATGTAACAATCCATCATTCGGTGAAGAGGAGAATTATTATGAGAACAGTTTGTACGTCTATATGGAATATAAAAATTATACCTAAAATGAACAGTTTTCGAGTTATTAATTTTTTTCGTAAAAGTTTGACAGTTGCGTCTTCAACAAAAATAAGCTATAACTTCTTTGTTAGTAGGTCTATTGGTATGCGGTTTGGATTTTTGTAACCTTGAAACAGTGTTTTATTCATTCCTTGTCAAAATTTTCTATATTTCTAACTTATTACTTGATAAAATCTAGGGTGAAGTTGGCAAATTTCAAACGTTAATAACTTTCTTATTCCTAATGGAATGCTATGTATATCTTTGCATTTTTAAATTTGCTATTCAATTACCTTCCGATTTGTATAACCATTTCCTATACCTAAAGTTAATAATAACAAAGATATTTCACAATTTTGTAATAATTTATATATCAATACACCTGAGAAATCGTCTAGCGTGTTATTTTGATGTATCCATGGATACCAATAATAAAAATTATTTAAAATCTAATTGTGTCACCTTTTCTAGTATTTTTTCAGTTAATAAAATGGATTTCACGCGACAAGAAATGATAAATATGGTTCACTGTATTGGAGAAGCGGATCGAGATGTTCTGCTAGCTAGTAGAATTTATCATCAAAAATATTCTGATTCTGATTCAACTACGTTTTGAGATTCTGTTATTAATAAGCATTGATTTCTTTCTGTGTAACATTGAAATGTATAATTTGGAGTAACTGTTGGATCATGCGAATGTACTCCTCCTGACCAAAATGATGATGTCAAACTTGACATTGCAATTTGACATCAGTCTACTACAAACATATGTTGTTTATAAACAACAATAATTATTGAATATTAACGTCTTAGAATTACTATTTTTTCAATATCTTTTCGGATATCAGCATCAGGTGCTACAAGCCTAATGAGCAGAAAAGGTGACACAATTAAATTTTAAACAATTTTCGTAATTGGTATCCATGGATACGTCAAAATAACTCGCTAGTCGATTTCTCAAGTGTATTGATATATAAATTATTACAAAATTGTAAAATATCTTTCTTATTATCAACTAGGTATAGGGAATGGTTATACAAATCGAAAGGTAATTGAAAAGAAAATTCAATAATGCAAAAATATACATAGAATTTCATTAGAAATAAGAAAGTTATTAACGTTTGAAATTTGCCAACTTCAACCTAGATTTTATCAAGTAATAAATTAGAAATATGGAAAATTTTGACATGAAATGAATAAAACAATGTTTCAAGGTTACAAAAAATCTAAACCGCATACCAATAGACCTACTAACAAAGAAGTTATAGCCTATTTTTGTTGAAGACGCAACTGTCAAAATTTTACGAAAAAAATTAATAACTCGAAAACTGTTCATTTTAGGTATGAAGAATGCTATGACAATTTTATTATAAATTACATAAGAAATTCGAAAATCAAAAAATATACAGGGTATTCCATTTGAAATAACAAAGTTAATATCACTTCCGGCAAAACCGGAAGTGCAATTTTCTTCAAAATAATTTTGGTAAAGAGACTTAGTCGCATCATATTTGCTCTGAAAATTTCACATCGATATCTTCAATGACAAAAAAGTTATGGACCGATTACGTAGCTCTGGGTCACCCTGTATATATATATATATATATATATATATATATAAATATAATATATATATATATATATATATAATATATATATATATATATATTATTATATAATATATATATATATAATATATATATAAAATATATATATATATATAAATATATAAATAAATATATATATATATATATATATATATATATATATATATATATATATATATATATATATATATATATATATATATATATATATATATATATATTGTAAATAATTCTTTTCTTGGGTTTTCTGGTTCAGTTAAAACAGAAATGATGTTGAAATTTTTCTAATAACGTTTCGGTTACTATTTTAACCTTTATCAAATTTACATATGTCATGTCATCGCTAAAATAAATAAATACACAAATCATGCTTAATAATAACTTAACAGGTTCAAATCTTACCATAAGCATATCATAAAACACATTCACAATGTTTAAACTTGACAGAAACGAACAATTATAGTTTTAGTTTTACTTTACACTTGGAAATCGAGATCGTTTAACACATAAATAAAACGATCATATCTCTAACGCACGTTTTACCTATATGATTGAATCTGGAAGACTGATAAATCTATGCATTATTGTTAATTCATTTCTAAGTTATGTCGCGTGTTTTTATGCGGTTAAAATATTGTAATAAATTTTGGTGAGTCCAGTTATATCTATTTTGCCGTTTATGGATTCAGGGTTTTCCTTTATATATATATCATTTCTTGAATTTCACGTTTTCTTTCATAACATTCAGTTTTAAGGATCTTTGTAGTAGAAAAATCAAATTTATGGCCCAATGTTTGTTCGTGTTTTGTGAGGGCAGTAGTGTTTCTTTTATCGTATCTAAAAAAATTATCAGAAATAAGTCAAATATATTTGTCAATGGCGCATGGGAACTACCAATGGATAAAAATCAAAACAACATCAAAACTTCAACCTCAAATTTAAAGATCCAAAACCAAGCAATCTCAACACAAATATTGTCGTATGCTATTAATAATGAAAGATAGCGGAGTAAAATGATAGTTATACTAAATTTAAAACAGATCGGAGGAAAGGCGGAAGTGATAGGAAGTAGGAGTAATTTACAGTATTGAAAACAGAAAAAGTAGGATAAAACCCAAGGTGAACGTTTCATTTCAAACAATCTATATGAAAAATTCCAGGGTAGATATGGAAAAAACCAGAGGAGATAAAAAATTGTCCTTTCCTAACAAGAGTATCGCACACTGAAAATACCAAAACAATACAAAATTATAAGCCTTGATACAGAAATTTCGACAGTAGATTTTAAGGACTACAAATTCAAAATAGATCAAAAGATAACAAGTGGTTTCGAATGGGAGTCAAATATCAACAAGGTATGTGATGCTAATTTCTAGCCAGCTTTCTGGATGTTCATTTTCAGAATTGGTGAACTTTTTTTTTTGGAGGAGAAAGAAAACCTGACAACACCCAAACAGACATGGCACAAAAGCACAAAAACTTATGGGTGTTTCTGTCTGTTGAGAGTAATGATAACAAGTTCTCTATTGTGTGTTCACATGTATAACCTATCAGATAATTTTAAATTAACAAGTTTATTATGAAATGCTTATTCCTGTGAAGTACTTTATATACTATATATATATATATATATATATATATATATATATATATATATATATATATATATATATAAATATATATATATATATATATATATATAAATATATATATATATATATATATATATATATATATATATATATATATATATATATATAATTATGTATATATATATATATATGTTCATTTTCAGAATTGATATATATATATATATAATTATATATATATATATATATATATTATATGTTCATTTTCAGAATTGGTGAACTTTTTTTTTTGGAGGAGAAAGAAAACCTGACAACACCCAAACAGACATGGCACAAAAGCACAAAAACTTATGGGTGTTTCTGTCTGTTGAGAGTAATGATAACAAGTTCTCTATTGTGTGTTCACATGTATAACCTATCAGATAATTTTAAATTAACAAGTTTATTATGAAATGCTTATTCCTGTGAAGTACTTTATATAATATATATATATATATATATATATATATATATATATATATATATATATATATATATATATATATATATATATATATATATATATATATATATATATATATATATATATATATATATATATATATATATATATATATATATATATTTATATTATATATATATATATATATATATATATATATATATTTATATTTATATTTATATTTGTGAAATTTTTCCAGTGCAATGTTTTCGAATCCTCCAATGTCCCCCTTCAGCCAGGCAGATCTCAGTAGTACAGATTCAACAGAAACTGAGAACTATGAAGCTCTCCTCAACTTAGCTGAACGACTCGGAGAAGCGAAACCTAGAGGTCTAGGCAAGTTGGAAATCGAGTCCCTGCTCAGTTATAAATTCAATGCAGATACACATCAAGGGGATCAGACTTCGTGTGTAGTATGCATGTGCGACTTCGAAGCTCGCCAGTTGCTGAGAGTGCTGCCATGTTCCCACGAATTTCATGCCAAATGCATTGATAAGTGGCTCAGGGTGAGTGGTTTAATTGATTTGTTAATTCATCGATACAACTTTGTCATATTCGTAAAAAAAACTTTAATCTAATCTCTTCGAATACCTGATTTCATTTTAAAATTATTATTAGCCAATTACTCCAGGACAGATCAATTTTAGAGTGTCGTAGCTTTATACTCTCATCTTTCATCATTTTTATTTTTGAATGAACATTTCCACAATCACTGTTTTTGTATTTGAATTAAATTTACGACTTTTTGAAAACAAGGACTAAAGTATTGTTTAAGAAAAATTTACGCATTACCTATTTGAAAAAAAACCATCATGTTTTCAAAAAACTCTTTAATTATATTTCTCAACGAGTTACAAATGAAAATTCAATATAATGCAATCCTACTACGTAGTTTTGGGGCAAGTACAGGGTGGTCAAATTTCGATGTTTGTATGGGGTATCTCGGTGATTATAGGATATACAAAAAAATGGAAGGCGCATTATCGATATCTTTTTTCGAGACAAATTCGCTGGCGAAAACCAAAATTTCATACCGTTGTCATAAGTTGTTTGTGAAGTTACGAGATTATAACTTTTACTTTCGTAAGGCACTTTTTCTGTATAATCCAGTGGTGTCGAAAAAATTTGAAGAAAAAATGCAATTTCGAGTTATGGCCTAAAGATATATTTTTTGAATGGGAATCATAGTTGGCTGTGGTTTGGTGGGAACGGATATTTTCCCCTTTCTAAAGAGGGTCGCTTTTGATGTGTAAGTCTTTAATAGCGAAAATAATATTTAACTACATTACTTTTTGCGTTTTTTATACGTATTCCAAGTAGGGTGTCATCTATGACAGAGTTTGTCTATTTCTTTCCATCATAATATCATTTACTGATTTAATTGTAAAAGTCAGGATGTACAAAAATTACGAGAAATATGATATGTTAGAAAGCTTTATTCAAAGTAATAACAATTGTGATATTGCATCTGGGATTTATTTCGATTGCTATCCAGAAAGAAGACAACCTAATAAAGCTATTTTCAAGAGATTAAAACAAAATCTTATTAATTGAGGATCACTCAACAAGCCTATTCTGTACGATATCATTATGAAGCTGCGTCATCAAGAATGATATAAAAGCGGAACACCCAAGCAGAAGCTAGTTAGACGAGTGTTTAAGCTCTCTGATTAGCATTCGGGTGGTCACGGGTTCGAATCTCGGGGTCAAATAGTCTGCCATTAGTTTTTCTTATAGGTTTTCCCATTGTGTAGGTAAGTGAAAGTATTCATCCTCTGAATGCCACTTCACCCCTCTCTTTCATAAATTATCCGTCTAAGCCTTAGTGCTCTTGTACATAGAAGTGTATCCTCTAATCTGGCTGAAGGAGTTCCTTTCCATAACTCAAGCAGCCCGCCTTCTTCATACATATTTAAGAGAGGAATGAAACGCGTAGCTGTTCCTTTGCGACAATGCGATTAGCAGACGACTAGTTAGCTGCAAGATATAACCCAATGCACAAAATTGAAGATTTTATTAAGTTAATTTTGCATACAGAATTTCGGTGGCTGTCAAAGATTACATATTTGGCTCATTTTGTAACATTACTTATAAAATAATGATATACAATTTTATGAAATTAATGATGAGACGGATATGCATCAACAGTTGAAAACAGTCAAATGAAATGCCCTTTAATTATCAGATATTTTAAAGAGATTTACTGATGTTAATTTGCTGCTTCAAAGAGCTAATAGAATGCTTATAAATTGCGTAAGTATTACGCCATTATTCATTGACAAACTTGAACTAGTTCGTTTTAATATATTGAAGAGAGTTTCACTAGTTTCCCGAATTATCATCAATAAAAGAAGATGTAACTCCAGAGGATATTGACAGATTCAGTACGCTCCACAAACGGTTTGGAGAAACTGCTGCTTATATTCATTATAAAATGACTTCCGTTTTTCCTGTCATTTCGGGTAACATGACCCCAACATAATTTTTTTCAAATGGAACAACCGGTATAATATTACAATTTTGGATATATCATTTTAAAAAAAAAACGATACCACACTTGTCATCATTCTATTGTGCAGTAATGACAATAAGGCCCTTATATATCTGTATTATATCTGCCAAATTTCATACATGTCATATGAACAGTTTTCGATAAATTGAACTGTCAAAACGTCGTGGGACACTGCATATTTCCAAGTCATCCCACATTACCGCAATTTTCAAATATTAATGAGATGCATGTGAAGCGTTTTTGAAAAATTTCAATTCTGTATTTATTAATATGTATTTGTAAAAACTTCCGCTGAAATCATCCGGAAGCCAATGAATAGAGAATATTTATCGATTTGTTATTTTAAATCGAATAGCTCTTTTGCTTAATTATTAAATTTTGTTCTTTTCTTGCAGTCAAACAGAACGTGTCCTATTTGTAGAGGTAATGCATCAGACTACTTTACCGCAAGTGATTAAAGTTGAAGGTAATATCAATAATAATTCTACAAATATCAGTACACTACCAATAAATTAGAATTAGTTAATAAATTGTTTTCTTCTGTGGGTGCCATCAGCTAGCTGCCAGTAATTTTAACGTCACTAATTTACCTGCTGGCGGATGCCGTAAACATTAATTGAATTTCTTCAACAATGCAATTGCTGTTAATTTTCGTTCTTGTTTCGAATTTTTGTTAATGGATTCATTGATGATTATAGTTAGTTTTCATTATCAAGAAAAAATATTGTTTTGAATAGTTGAAGTCGTCATATTGTTGAAGTTGATTTTATTTTGGGAATTGTTGATTTTAAAATTGTGAAAAAATTTTTCTAGAAACTTCAACCTGTTATTCAAAAATGCACAAAAAAGCCTCAAAGATGAATTGAAATAATAATTATTTTTTAAATGAGGAAATACATCAATTTTCAATTAAATTGGACCTGAAAGTTTTATTCTTAAGTTAAATTGAATCAATGGAAACATAGTTAATACTTCTGAAAATCGTAATTTCCATTAAATTATTAATTCAAATTTTGAGCCTTTCATGTATATAATATTCATTTTGTTCTGATATGTTTCACATTGAATTTCACCAATCATTTTAACTAAAATATGTGCTGAAGCTTAAATACTTATGGATACACATGCCATCAATATAGATTATATTTTCTTTATACTACCTCTCAGAAATTTAGCATAGGTAGATAATTGTAGAAATAAATACTTCGCTTTAATTTTTCTCTTAAATGTATTTAGTTAGAACAATTCATGAACTGTAACGCAATAGATATGTAAGGTATTTCGTATACTGAAAAAAATCTCATTGTCTCTAATTCATTTTGTTATGAATCTTTGTCCTTGTAAAAATCCAAGTCTGGTAAAAGTATTATGAAATGCAACATTGAAATATCTCTATGGTTGCTTCTTTTAGTTAGAAAGATGAATGTACATTTGCGATTTGTTTCATGTCGTTTAATTATTGGTATTATTCTTATTGATTAATCTCGCTTTATGTAGACATTCATAATATTTTCAATGGCAAGCCACACTAACTTTTTTTAATAATGTTTTTCTTTGAATGTAAAATATATACCGTTATTTATTTATATACATTTTCATTCATTATTGTGAATTTGCTTAATTTTTCAAGCAAGTGGAGAATTATTAAGAAGTGAAATACTTTCGTGAACTCTGAAGTAGAAAATGGTACCAACTTAAGAATATGAACTTTATATACTACATAAAGTGAACAAGGAAAATTCTTCAATAATTAAATCCCTTTCCAAGGTAGCTGGTTATATATACAGGTGTTTCGATCTCATCAGTGCAGCTTATTTGACTCGGAGTGAATTAACAAATTACTTGTTTTTTTTCAATACAAATTTCATGTCAGGAAGTCTGTATTATCACGACGGGATTCTGCATTTTCGATCTAGGCGGTTAATTGTTGGGTTCCAATATCCTTTGTTGTTATCCAGATAGAAGTCTCGACCGCGATTTGCATTGGGAAACAATTAGAAATTTGTTAATTCTCGCCGAGTCAAATAAGTTAGTTCTAGTAAGATCGAAACAGCTGTATGCAGATTTTAAGTCTTGGTGACTTGACGTTTTCTATAATTCACCGTTGGATTGTGAATGTAGAGTTTTCGTCGCGGAATACATATAACGAGCTGCTCCTTTGGAAAGTTTAGTAATTTTTTAAATTATTGAAGAATTTTTCTTGTTCGCTTTATGTAGTATATTTAATTGACCATGGCCAACTTGTATATTTTTCATGATTTGATTATGAACTTTATGAAGTTGAAAAAGTAGTGCATTCAATTGTGAAGGTTTGCTGCAGAAACACATCTACAGACGAAAAGTTGTTTATTTTTAGTGAAACGTTCAACCTTGAGCCTAATCAGATCGCAACAGAATATGCAGGAGATACAAAATCTGTAACCCCTTGATAAATCTAAATCGTATTTATCTATTATATAGGGTAAGACCCAAAATGTTTTTTTTCGTAATGAAGCTGTACAATGGATTCGTTTTGAAAGGTCTTCATATATTCTACTGAATTAAATAATAGAATATACGTGTGTAATTCAGAAAAATAATTTTTCTGCAGATACAGGATGTTTCAGAGTACTTATTTACACGTATCGCAAATCGAATGATACTTCAAACCGAAAAATATGCACGTAGAGTATTTTGGTTTTTCCAGATCTGGCATTTAAATCATATGAAGAAAAATTTTCGAGAAGTAGATGCTTTAGTTCATTAAACGAGCTCCTACTAATAATAGAGATCAGGATATCTCGGCCGTAATAGACGACGATAAAATGTATGAGCGTTAAAGATCGAAATTTTGTTCGTTTCAAAAAACCGCCTCTGTCGACTCATATTTTAATTACTTATATTACGCCATAATATATAGTGAACACATTTGATTAGAA
The DNA here is from genome assembly GCA_030704885.1 of Cynegetis impunctata. Lineage (NCBI taxonomy): Eukaryota > Metazoa > Arthropoda > Insecta > Coleoptera > Coccinellidae > Cynegetis > Cynegetis impunctata. The sequence goes on along the minus strand of JARQZK010001472.1, from coordinate 186,504 downwards.
TGAATAATAGAAACGTCATGTTGAATAGAGCTTAAATTTGAGAGAATATAGATTTGGATCTTTATTGGCTGCCATCCGAAATGCGTTTCATTAAAAATCACCTTGTCTTTTTGGACTTCTAATGATAATAATTTTAAATTATTATTAAAGCTTATAAAAAAGAAATTTAGATGAGTTACTTGCGGTTTGATTTATTTTCTTTGAGTTTGTCTTATACGCACATAACCTACTACTGTCTTGTTGCTAACTTGTTTATTTCTTACTTCATTTAACTTTTTACAACTTTTTTCTTCAAAAGAGGAACCTTATTTTGATCGCAATAATCATTTGCGGCATGGTTCTAGGTAACGACCTGAAGATCCGCCACCCTATGTGCAAAAATAGTGAGTGGATGTAAATAACTTTTTTACATACATTGTATTCTTGAATATACTAATTCCTTCTTAGCAGGTTTATTTGTTCGGATAATTGTACACCATGTTCACCTTTAAATGGTTTCTATTGATGAAAATATATTAATAGGCAATTTGGAATAGTACAAGATTTTCTTTTACCCTTTTATTAATTGCACAAAACGTGAAAATTCTCAAACATCATATCGATAATGTGTAGACAATGCTTTCTGTATTACATTATTCAATCCTGTATATATATATATATATATATATATATATATATATATATATATATATATATATATATATATATACGAGGATATATTGAAAAATTCTTAGCCTACTATAGAACCAAAGAAAATTTCAATGTCTAAATATTTTATTACTCAACATATTCTCCTCTCAATTGTATACATTTATTACAGCGAACCTGCAACGTCTCTAGACCTTTCAAAAAAAATGTTTCTTCTTGCTCTGCAAACCAGCCCTCAACAGCTTTTATTACCTCCTCGTTGGAAGAAAATTTACGACCTTTTAAACTTTTTTTCAGTTGAGGAAAGAGATGATAGTCGGACGGAGCCAAATCTATTGAATAAGGGGGGCGTTCAAGTAATTCAAACCCTAAATCACGAATTTTTCGCATGGCAACATGAGATTTGTGTGCAGGGGCGTTGTCCTGCAAAAACAAAACACCTTTGGACAGCTTTCCGCTTCTTTTCTCTCAAATTTTTTCCCGTAGAGTGGTCAGTAATATCGAATAGTAATCTCCAGTTATTGTTCTACCCTTTTCCAAAAAATCAATCATGATTACTCCATGGCAATCCCAAAAAACTGAAGCAAGAACTTTTCCAGCAGATTTTTGGACACGAAACTTCTTAGGTGTTGGAGAACCGGAGTGTCGCCATTCCATCGATTGTTGCTTTGTTTCTGGATCGTAGAAATGTACCCAAGTCTCATCCATAGTAACAATTCGGTTTAAGAAGTCTACATCGTTTTCAAATCGAGCACAGATCGAACGCGATGCTACTACCCTTGCACGCTTTTTGTGAGGATGGCCTTCCCGGTCATCATCTTCAATGGAAAATTTACCTCTTTTGAAGCTTGCAGTCCAATTTTTCACGGTCGCATACGAAGGACATTGATCACCAAGGGTATTAAGCATATCTTCGTAAATCTGCTTACCTCTTAACCCTTTTAAAACCAGGTACTTGATGATGGCTCGATACTCCCAATTTTTCGATTTTCACAATTTCGGTGGACATATTTTTTCTTTTAATTTATTGCGCAACTCTGGTTTACTTTTTTGACGTCAAACTTTACACTGACACTTCTAATAAGTTATTGTTCGTTGCTATGGTAACGCAATATTTTGTTTATGCAGGGAACTGGTCTAGGCTAACTAGATATCAATACCTACATCCTCGTATATATATTGTCTCCTGTATATGCTGCAAATTTCGATATGAATGATTTCGATTCAGTCGGCATGTACGTTGTAAAATATTCTCTCTGTATTGTCTAAATGAGAATCTGCCTCGGAACAACGTAATAAATTCATCAAGAGAGAGTTCTCTGTCTTGAAAATAATTTGCATTAGTCTCAATATGAAATGTATAATGGTGTTTCTTCATAAGTGGTTCGTTCGATATAGGTTCTTTATTTTCTGGACCTTTCACACCCTTGTTTTATGCAGATATATATATATATATATATATATATATATATATATATATATATATATATATATATATATATATATATATATATATATATATATATAGTTATAGAAATTTATATATATTATATATATATATATATATATATATATATAGTATATATATATATATATATATATATATATATATATATATATATATATATATATATATATATATATATATATATATCCACATGAAACAAGGGTGTGGTACACACAACAACAATAACTGTGAAATTCCGTTTATTGCTTCTTAGGTTAACAACTTTTTCATACGTTAAAACATATTCTATGACTGTCCTGTGCACAGTAATTAACTTCTGCTGCATTGGTAACGCGCATGTCCACTTCCTACCACACAACAAGTGATGGGGTGATCAAAGGGAATGCATAGTGATATCGTTAGCATGGCCATCCTGTGAGTATTGCGTCCTCGCACTGTCTCCATCTGTAGTACAAGTACAAAGCACAATACAAATTTTCGTAATAACTAAATCAACTGTTCATTTGCCACTTTTGCATACTTCAGTTTATATTAGAGTTTTTATCGAGTTGTACTATGTAATATAACACTCTCTTTTTATTGTCACAACTTATGTGTATGTAATGGTACTACCTTTTTTAAACATAGTGGTACTGTCACTATTTATGAGTTTGATTGTGGGAGCGCCACAATTACTGTACAGGCAACGTGAGATCGCCACGATCCTTTTATTTAAGCAGAGTGGGGTCGCCACTGCCTACTTATTTATAAATTATGTATTGGTACTACCTTTCTCAAAAAAAGTGGTATTGCCACTATTAATTTAAAAAAAAAATTATTGTCGAATCGCCCAGCGCCACAATTACAGTCAATGGGCGTTCGCCACGTTTCTTTCATTTAATCTAATCCTAATGGTTTCGCCACTAACCCATTTTATTTTAATTAATGTAATATATCTATATCACATTGTATACAAAACTTCAGAATGCATTGCAATTCACACAACTAATAAATTATTCAAAACGAATCAACCAGCAAATCAATTAATTTCAACAAAAATCATAAAAGCGTAAAGAAACAGACATCACTAAACTTACGTTTTGTTTATTTTGTGGCAGGCAAAAATCGTCATCACATATCAAATCGAATTTCATCGGTGTGTCAAAATCTCCGTTAAAATAAGCGCTTGTAGAAAAAATATTGTTCCTAACTCGTGCGGAAAGAGTCTTTCCGCACTTGTTAGGAAAATAACTATTATGCCTATGGGCAGTTTTATGGGCACGCCTTTTCTATCTTCGAAAAAAAAATCGATTGTTGGTAATGCTCACAGGACGCAGACGCTCATACTTTCGAACAATCTCCACTGAACAAATTTCTTCAATTGAACCACTACTAATAACAAATTTTCGACAGGTTTTAGTTTTAGTATCAGTTATTTTAATTAAGTAAATCCTTGTCTATTACGTCTTCAATAGTCATCCGATATAGCTCGTCTCTCCTACAGCCTCCTGCGATTCCAATGATTAGTGTGACTATTATGAACAAAAAATCGTCATCGTTGGCCCTTTTTAAAAAAATGTTGAAATTTTCTTTGGAAAAAACTTTAGATTTCTTCACCTTATAACCTTCCGATTTTCTTTTTAAAAAAGATATTGAATTATTGTACCTGCTTATATCAATGTTTTTCTCTTTCGATAGCGTTGCCCTTAACATGGAATAATGACTTCAAAGGGATGAAGACTTTTGTTGTGTGGACTGCTGCTGGAAACACGCTAGTGAGACAGTCTCAGTGAGATTCTTGATTCTATTTCGACTACACCACTTTTCGAAACGTTTATATTCATTTTCATATTGGATCCTTGACCGGGCCGGTAGAAGCGAATTCATGGCTATTCTCGCAGATTCTTCGACGCCTGATGAAGCTAAATCACTATTTTCTATGTCTGAAGAGTCCATTCTCTCCATTAGGTTCTTGGAAATAACTTTTTGAGGCAGAATTTTTTGAATTACATACGGTTTGTCAACTTTACTGACATACAATTAAATAACATAGGATCACTATGATCTAATTGTTATGATAATCAAACGACAAATTCAGGTAAATAATTACTGGTGTTATGCGCAAGTAATTTTAAAAAAGCCAATGTTTATTATGCTTGTAGAAGAAATCTTGTAAGACATACGTGTGAAAAGTACGTTTAAGGCACTCGTATGAATGAATTTTCATACTCGTACATTAAACGAGTACTTTTCACACTTATATCATAAATATTTATAACAGCTTGTTATTTTGTAATTCAAGCTCTTCGGCATTTTTCTCGACTCAAAAGATAATATCGGTGTCGCTTGGCATAACAATATCCGGAATAACTTGAATATGACTATAATAAAGATAGCAATAAATATTTGGCTACGATCCGCACCAAAACGGAAATAGAGGCGGAACAGAGCAAATGGTGTGATGATTAAAAAAAAATTTAAGCTCTGCTAGATCGTCAGAGTGGATTCTGAGATACACATATCGATCAGCTAAAAAATGCATATATCGTGAAGTGTTTAAATGACAGCACAGAAGTTTTGATAAAGTAAGAAAAAGGAGTGATGAAGGATATTTTAGTTTTATGTCTTTATCACAACCGTAAATAATACGGATACTACACAGGGTGTAAAAAGTGTAACTGCGATAATTCTATTGTGCTATAGAGGAGGTCAAAACAAGAAAAAAGTCATATAACACGTGGGTCGAAACTCAGTATGTTCGAGCATTATTATAGTAATTTTTTCTGTGGTTCATACAACTGTATGTTGCAATTTATAGCTTCGGTGAGGTTGAAAGATCATTGAAATTACGAAAACTTCTTTGCAGAAATCTAGGACTTCCACAGAAATATAGCTATTCTAATTATCAAGCAGCATAAACATTGGATTTCAGGTGTCAGTTTGGCGTGTTTCGTAAAATGGTGCATATATGAAATGAGATGTCAAGATGTCATCCATCAAGAACCATCATGAAGCATATAGGTTTTGAAATTTGGAAATAGAAAGTAAGGTGGTATTGAATTTCCAATGGTATTATTTCCTTCACACTGACGAGTGAGCATCTTTCTGCAGATGTTGCTTATCCGACTTGTTTAGTGCCTTTGGAAGCAATCACTATTTGTGTGCACTGAGCAATTGTCAATTCTGTCTTATCTATATTGTAAATTGCTTTAGGATCATAAACTGTTCTAAGATTTTTGAAAAAATCTCTACGATTTGTTAATGCTAGCCGTCAATAAACTAGTAGTTGTTGATGTCCGCATTGATAATTAATATTGTCGCCTAAGGAATCGTCGTATCTCGTTCTGAGTTCAATTATATATATTATGCTAGTTTTCTTCATTGCTAAAGCATAGTCATATGCCAATTTACGAACTTGTAGCTTTGTCACTCCATAATTGAGTTCTGAAGATGCCGTTATATGTTCCCGCCAATTTTTCTTCTGTTGTGAAAATTTGTGAATATACAAATCTCGATGCACAGTCCGTAACATTTTCCTTTTTAACATATCGTTACAAGTTTCTAGGGATATCATATTTGAATTGATAAGGCCGTTACTTGATGTAAATCGATAAACATTTTGAATAAATGGTTAAATAACAATTTACACGTATATTAAAAACAATAACGCATGAAGTACGTTTCGGTGAGACTTCATCTTCGGATGCCAAGGGCAAAATATTGCCATATTGCCCCTTCTCAATTTGTTCAGTATGTAACTCCCACCCTAACTAACTACTTATACACATAGCTGTATTAACCATTTCTACCCTTATTGTTATATACATATTTGCCGTAATTGAATGTAAATGAAAAATAAATAATAAGTAAAAACTTGTTTAGAAACCACAAAATGCAAATAACTTTTATTCGACTAGTTTCGCCTTTTACAGCATTATCCAGACTGAATATGCTGTAAAAGGCGAAACTAGTCGAATAAAAGTTATTTGCATTTTGTGGTTTTTAGACAAGTTTTTACTTAATTTTTATTTTTGATTTAAATATGAACTACCACAGAGTTGATTCATCGTCCATCGAATTTAGTAATTGAATGTATTCGAGAAATGTAATCATTTTGCACTTTTTTTTTGCACTGGCATCCGAAGAAGGTGAAGTCTAACCGACACGTACGTCATGCGTTATTGTTTTTAAAACACTTGTAAATTGTTATTTAACCGTTTTTTTTTTTTTAACTCGAGGGACCTACAGTTTAACGCCGGTTCCGAACGGCCAATGGGCTTGTGAACGATGCACATTACCCAACAATTCCTCTTAAAACTATAACCACTAAATTCCAGACATATACAACACCCAAGAGCAAGGTGGGACTCGAACCCACAATCCTCGGTTTACAAGCGGTAAACCATACCACCTGGTCTACCGAGGCCTCTTATTTAACCGTTGTTTCAAGATATCATGTTTATCGGCAGTCATTTCTATTTTGCTATCTTTTGATCCTTCTTCGAACGCAATATTAAGTCTTTAAAAATTTCGCTGCCCTTGCCTTTTAAACACGAACAGCATTTTTCTGTAATTCAAATATTAAATCAGGTATAAATGTAAAACAAACCGTTCCACCGATTATTTATGAAAATGCTTCATTATAAAAAAAACAAATAACTGAAGTACGATGGACTGTATGATTTGTTTACTCTGAAACAGATTTTATTGTATAGTTTATATGTATTTTCACGCATCCCTTCACAAAGTCGAATATTGTTGAATACAATTATTAAATCAGCTATTATCAGGTAAGTATGCTTTTGAAGAAAAGTTAAGTAAGGTAAGTGAGCCAATAATTGCCATGCTAAGACATATTATTTTTTATTAGAATCAAATTTATTTGTAATCGTCATCAGTGGCGTAGATAGCTTTTTGCGATGGGGGGGGGGATATGACTTAGTGCAAAATTTCATAAGTTTTTCTTCTAAAGTTCTATTCTTGTACAAAATAAGCAGAAAAATTGAATTAAATTGCAAAAAATTCAAATTATTTGAATTGGAAAAATTTTATCAAGAATTAGTGAAAAATTGAATTATATTAAATTGGATATATAAATCATTGAACATATTCTTGGGAAAATTAGAGAAGAAAATCTAGTTTTTGGCGTTTTTCGACAGTCATGACTTCGTCAGCTGTGATTCCAATGTCACGATGAATTGCCAGAGCAGCCAAACCTTTCAAAAACAAAAAATTAGACAAACACGAGTTTCTAATTTGCAATGAATTTTATATATTCAGAAGGGTCATTAAAAGTCCACTTCTTTTATCGTGCTCCTTTGAATTCGCTTCAAACGTCGATAGCGGCAGCATAGCTAATATTCTGAACAACATATTGATATTCGAAAAAAAAAATTCTAGGCAATCATCAAGCTCTATTATTGAATTTTTAGGCTTAACATCGCCTTTACGAATTAGATATTTTTTCCACACTTTCAAGTTACGAGAACAGCAGGTGTGGCAGTAAGAAATTTTTGATAAAACTCATCAGTTTTGATGAATTTATCAACTGCTTTGTCAATTTCGTATAAATCATGCTTGAAAAACATCGAAAACCTTTCTAATTTTTTGTTCAACTTGTTTCAGCAGTCTGGGACAAATATGAGCAAGGTGTCACTGGATTCGGAATAGCATATAGACGTTTTTTGAGACAAATAAAAATTCGCTCGCGAAAATTGTGAAAGTAAACAATATACTGAAAAAAAGGGGGTTTGATTCTTCGCTAATATGTCAAAAATTAATTGAGATTCTTGAAATCTGAAGAAAGATTCGAAAAGAAGAGAAAATTTTCCAAAAAAAAGACCCAACTACTGGAACTGTAGGATCAATATTCATAATTTTCTCAGATAGGTAAAAATATGGCCGAAAACGGGTAATTTGGTTTGGGCAAGTCACGCCCATTTAGGACACTTCAACAATTATTTTTCCATATTAAATATGAAAATTAAGGAATGAAAAATTCAGACAGTTACTAATTCGGTGAATGAGCAATAATTCAGCGATAATAGTGATTTTTGAATTAGTTATGCAATAGTTAATTAACAATTTTTTGGTACTTGAACATGAAAATTTTAAGTGTGATAACTGTTCACTATGGATTTGAAATTATTTTTCATTCTTGGAGCTATTATTATAAGGCTTCAGAGTGAATCCCCATTGGAAAAATTTAAATTTTTCAGTTGTTTATTGACAATTTACGTAGGTATAGTTTTGCAAAATCAAAATCAATTTTTTTTTATAATTTTAATGATCCGTTTTTTATTATCGGAAGCTACATGGAAATGGTTTTTTCAATATTCATCTCCTATTGTTTAAAAAATTGTTATAAACAAATGCGTTGTTTATAAGAGAATCAAGAAAAAAAAGTTATGATTAATTGAAGTGCGTAAATTGTTAATAAAAAACTGAAAAATTGAATTTTTTTTAACAGGAATCTATTCTGCATTTTTCTGAAACTAGCTCCAAAAAAGGAAAAAAGTATCAGATCTATAGTTTAACAGTTATTACACTTGCAATGTTCTTGTTCAAGCAGCAAAAAACTATTGCATAACCAATTGAAATCTTTTGTCACTGGATTATTTGTTCATTCACCTATTCAGTAAGAACCTGAAATTTCTCATTGCTTTATTTAATATTTAATATAGCTCAACAATGTTTATTGTTGAAGTGGCCCAAATGGGAGCTACTTTCGCAAGCCAGACTACCCGTTGTCTTTTTACTCTGAGAATATATAAATATTAATCCTACAGTTCCCGGAGACTTTCTTTTAGAAAATTTCCTCTTTTTGTATATGTATTTAGATATCAAAAATATCAATAAGTTTTTGACATAATTTTTTCTTTCAGTAAATTGATTATAACTTTCACAATTTTCAAGAACGGAACTTGAATTTTTTCAGAAAATATCTTCATGCTCTTTCGAATCGAATGACACCTTGTTCATATTTTTCCGAGACTCATGAACAAAATTGAACAAAAAAAGCACTTGTTGACTAGACTATATTCTCATGATTAGTAAATCTTTCTCCAAGTCCAGAAATTGATTGAACGCTATCACACAAAATTTTTATTTACTTCAAAATGTTATGGAGTAACTAAATTGTCAAAGCCAAAAGTTACTCATATTTTGATAACTACTTTACCTCAAAAAATATTTGAAACATTAAATATCGATTGAAAATATTCTATGTACACAGAAATTTAATCAGTCACTAGGAACAAAAAACGTGTGTGACATGGAAAATTTTATTTACCAAGAAAGAAGTCAATCAAAACCTCTTCGCACTTCTTTTCTTTCCAAATTTTATACTACCTATACTATTAAACAAAACTGCTCGTGTTTCAGATATAATACTACACCATTAAACAAAAGCTCGAGCAGTTTTGTTTAATAGTAAGTACAGTATACAATTTATAAAGAGAAGTGATTGTGGTTGACTTCTTCCTTTTGAAATAAAAATTTTCTATTAGACCCATTTGAACTTTTTTAAACACGTTTTTTGCTCAAAGTGACGGATTAAACACACTAATTGAACATTGAATAGAATATGCTCAAAACTACTAGTTACTTCACCCAAAATTAGAAAAACGATTCAATTTCTTGATTAATTATAATGGTGAAATTATAAGTAGATATTGCACACACAATTGCACAGTCGTCACGAAAACATATCTAGATGATTTTCATATAATCGCACATACATAATACCAAAAGAAGTGCTAGTGCTTAATAAATTTCATGTATACTCAAATACGAAGACTTTTATTCAATTCTATTATAATTTTCGTAGGCTCATGGGGGGATTGATCCCCTTGATCCCCCCCTATCTACGCCACTGATCGTCATAAATTTTATTGAAAGAGTAATGAAGTTATTCGAAAACATACACAAAACTAATATAAATCAACTGAGAAAATGAAGATTTTTATTTTTTAACACATTATTTCGAACCTATAATGTCAATATTGCCATAGTACAGGAAATACAAGGAACATGTACTCTTAACATAAAAACTAGCTACCAAACTCTGGGAAGTCAAGCTTTTTGAGTAATTGGGGCACTTGAATGCGTCCTTTGTAAGACCCATACATTCTTCATGCAAATAGCGGTTACATGCAAGATACAATCTCATATAGGTCTGGCGATCTTCATTACAAACAAGTCAAAATGAAGATTCACTAGTTTTCAAGTTTTTTCTAGCGATGATAAAAATAAATCATTCGTTACTTCTTGAGCATTGCTATTAACTTATGGTTTTTGCTTCACTATTGATATATTCATTTCAGGGTTAATTAGCAAGCCATTTATTTCGGAAGGAGTATCTGGATAAAGACCTTTTTCTAGAGTAATCGGCACTATATTTTCGTTTTTAACACAAACAAAATTTGATTTTATCATCCCGAAATAGTTGAAAAATATATATTGCTAATTTCGGTCGCAGGACCATCATCGGGCAGATTGAGTTTAGAACTACCTAAATACAGATTAATGTCGTATACACTTATACAGATATCACCTTTCTAGGAAATTCAGGTAGAGTTATTAGAGATAAAGACCGTCCAACAATTTACTTATATCAAATATAGGACAGTAAATCAAATCAATCTAGCCGTTCAGCAGACAATACCTTTTATATTATGAGCCGGTTTGAAAATTTCTAATGAATATAGATAATTCAATTTTGCTTCTTTCGGCAATTTGTATATAATTTGGAAATTATCTGTTTGCAAACGGGTGGTGGGTTTCGCAGCAATGGTTTGAAAACTTTCAATCTGTTCTATTTTTCGAAAAAGATTGTTAATAAAAAATAAAATGAAAATACTTTTTTTATTTTTAACATAAGAACAATGCTATAGAAAAACAGTACTTGAAAAAAGATGGTTAGGCCTATGACATGGTGATAACTGTAACAACGGACATGGTACTTTCGACTTGTTCTATATTTGAAAAGCTTAATTATTCAAGTTACAGTATAGATTTCAATGATAAACTTACTTTCATAAAAAAAAAGTTTTGAATAAATGGTCCATGTTTGTTGATCCCGTCCATTAGTACTGTTGTCTATTTTGTAGCCGAAGGTACTTTGAAGACTGATTTGTAGGAGAAGTTAGGGATGGATGATCTATCCTTGGATCTTGGATACTTTTGTTGCCAAATATATTTCATCTGGAGCCTGTTGAATGAAATTATCGATGTCATTTGCTGTGGAGATCTTTGACTTTTTGGGTTTGTAGCCGTTAGACTGCCGCTTGAGGAAGCTTTTAGTTTCAAATATTTGGCAATATCTATATCATTATAGATACCAAGAGTCGATCTCAGCATTGAGAAGTGTGACCACAAAGTGGAACTTTTAATTTTTTTGGCTAAGTCGCCAAAATAAGCCATTAAAACGTTATCGAAAACGATTTTATCTTCTGATCTACCTTCCTTTCCAAAAAAAGGTTATAAGCGCGTTGCTACATACTCTTCGACGTTTCCAGTAATAAATTCAGTGTTGTTACCTTCGCTGCTTCTATTATGTTCGGAGGTGTCCAATCTAAGTCAATATCACTATCAGTTTCCATTTTAATTAATAGTTTTCATAGAAAATTACTATGAAATTACTCATTACCTACTAAAACTTTGACAGAAACGATCTGCTGACATTTCATCAATTTCTCGCTGGACGTCAAAATTTGACAAGCCGTAGTCGTCGTGATTTTAGAGTGAACCTAGACGAAATAATTATTCCATTTCGCATTTGTTGCTTAGCAACTTGTCTACCAACTGATGCAAAAATGAAATTCTGTACAAAATGTGCTTGTTTATGATTGAAGTTATGGTTATAAAATGAACATTTATCGAAGTTGTCGTAGAGAATAGTAATTTACGTAACAAGTTCCGAAAGCGATATTTTACGGGGCGAGTAGGAAAATTTCTAGGACGAGCCGTAGGCGAGTCTTGGAATCCTGCGAGTCCCGTAAAATCACTTTTGGATTGTGTTACGTACAATATTTTTTCTGTAGCCGTTTTGTAGGTTGAAAAGGACATCGATGGATAATAACGTGTGAACTTTATATAGACAATTACATAATTATAACAATAACTCTTATGAATACATTACTTATGAATATTAATCACACAATTATGAGTTACTTATATTAATATTATTAGGGATATAAACAGAAGTGATAAGCAACAGAAGTGTTGAAATTAGAATTAGAAGCGTCACAAATTATTGTACTAGTTTTCGATATATTAATTTCGTTAGGGCCCTTTTCAATCTGTGAAGCTATGTGAATTTTGTTTTTAAAGAATTTTCTACGCATCCCTCTGCTACATTGGCTGATTTCCATCCTCCGTGTCTCTTCAAGTTGGTTATACTAGCACCACTTTCAGCGAGTAAAGTGGCTGAGCTCCTTCGTAAACAGTGCCCAGTGTATTCTTTGGGATTCGGTAATTTAAGAAAGTCAATTGTGCAGCCGATTTTTCCAAAAGTGTGAATATCAATAGGTTGTATAGTACATTTTCCGTTTTTATAATGAACAAATAATCTACGATGTGGTGTGTTTGCTTGACGCAATGACAAATATTTTTTTGTATAAAGAAATATTGTTTCCTCCAATGACGACAAAGGTTCTTTCGATATTCGTTTTAGAATTAGGAACTTTAATCACTCACATGGTTGTTTATCTTCTATATCATCCAAATTTCCATTCTAAGAAGCTCTTCACGACGACAAGCGCCTGCCAAACCAATTATTAATGCAACCGAAAATTAAAAAAAAAATAATCACAATAAAGAAGAAGATATAGATATAATTATATTACTTTCGTCACTAAGTAAATATTATCTTCAGCTTCTGATAACCAGTGATCTATTTCTTCTTTATTCAATACTTTTTATTTTTTTGGTTTATAGCCAATGGATTTTCTTTCGAGGAAAGCAATAACTTTGGGATTGCGGCTTATATCTATATTTTTTATAGTATGCACATTTTTATCATTGCTTAATTTTTGAAATAAATTGTAGACCAATTCATACCTCTCTCTTTACTTTACTGGCAATAATTCATAAATAGGAGCTTTAGCAGATTCAGTAATCTCATGTGGAATCATTTCAGCCTCACTTTCACTACTGATTTCCATTTTTTGGATTTTAAAGACGAAAAAGCACACGAACGTTACATGACCAGCGCTGTCATAATAGGGAGTTTTTGAGACCCTAAATTCACACGTAAATTACGTTTTCGGTTATTCTGAGCATGAGCAGAAGCTTTGAAATTACCGAGACGGTTATTAGAGAGATATCGGTAAAACGAATAGCGCCTGTGAACGTTATTAACGTCCTGCGGTATTGGTTTTACGTCAAGCGGTATTTTAGTTTTATTCAACAGTTTTCGTAATCCCATACTGTTATTTTGATTTAACGGTATTCAGATGACAATTGAAAAGTCAGTGTTAACGGCCGCCGGCCGTTATAATTTCATAACGGCCGGCGGCCGTTAAGAAATCACTTGTTCAAATATTTATTTCAAAACATCATTCTGCTTACAATACCAACATTGAAATCTTGGTCCACAGCGAGTTGGGAGAATAAACCTCTGATTTTCATTTCGCATAGGCTAATAATACATCTTCATTAACCACCTTTACATTCTTGCTTTTACGCCACATTTCAAAATTTTCATCTTCTTTTTGATATCGCTCTTGAGTTATTTTCGGCAGTTAATCAACACTCGCTGCACTGCACATGATTCTCCCAATATTTCTAAAGGAATTTGATTTTATTCCTTAATTTCATCAATTTCATCCATGGTCGTCGTTAAAACGAACTTGAGAACACTGACGTTGTTTATAAAACTCAAACTGTTCCATGACAACATAGTGCACGACGTTGGGATTTTTCTTTAGAATTGCGAGGTACGGGGTTTTTTCTTTCTTCGGAATCAAAATATAATCTTACAACGGGATTACGAAAAATTTTTAACGACACACGGCCGATACGCAAATAACGGATTCGGTTAGTTATAATCCGAGGCGCAGCCGAGGATTACAATATCCAACCTCATCCGTTATTTGCTACATATCGGCCTTGTTACGTTAATAACTATATCGGCAGCGATGTTTTACCGTGCCCTAATTCACAGAACCCGCGCTATTCGAAAATGTGACTTAACCTTTCAACCTAGCTTTATGCTTTGTGTCTTTTGTTTGTCTTGTCAGTTTTTATGTTTTCAATTGAATTTGTGCGTTTACCTTAGCCATATCCGGGGTTTTTTTAAATTATTATTGTTCCAATAAAAGACGAAAATTTTATTTGTTATATAGATTCATTTTATTTTCAATCCTTTTTCCTAACTTCCACTAGAATCTCCGCAATAGATGAAGATCGTGAGGTGATAATTATTGGTCGTGGAAATGATCATTGACATTGAAGCCGCTATTTTGATGAACATTATAAGGGATCAACAAGATGTTGATGCCCAACAGCGTTTTTCATTAGACGAAGATTCAGATGAAGACTGTAAATTTTTGTTTAGGTTTGAGAAAGACAATATTTACAGATTGTATCACGCTCTTCAGATCCCAGAGTTTGTATTTTATTAATTTACCATTACTTAAAAATCAAATGAAGGAATTAAAACAGTCGTACGTTTATATTGGTAGTAAGTACAAAAAAACAACGAAGATACATAACCTTAAACTTAAAAAAAAACGCTGCGCATGCCCGGCATGTTAATTTGTTAGGCGCTATTTCAAATACCGTCTGTCGTTATGCTCGGTAAATTAGGGCTGGCGGTAACGTTATTTAGGGACGTTGCGTTAAGAATCGAATCGCGCATTGGTTAAATGTCAAAATACGTATGCTCTAATACTGTCTGACGCTATTTGGTTTACCGATATCTCTCTATTAACCGATAACGTACTACGTTATCAACGGGACCTTCACGTTCGCTTGATAAACGTCCGTTATATTCGCGGTGTTGAGTTTAAACGCGCTTGTATTGAATTGTTACAAACTAAAGAAAAATAGACTATTTAAACTATGATAAGTGACTAATATCATTTATACTATCGTGCTAATTCGTTCCAAACTTCTTCCTTTGTATTAAAAATTCGCAAAAAATGTTATTTCTCACTAGTTGGCAACCATCAATCGAGTCTGCGATCTGATATTTTGAGATTGACAGTTTCCGTATTTTTATTGGTTATGTCACAGTCCAGTTTATTGGTGTAAATTGGCCTGCTAATTTTGATATTTTTTCAACGGGTTTCGTTCACTTGCCACGATAGTTAAAAAAAGACTACGATTTAGAGATAGGTATGGAGGATCTGTTACTTCTTAGAGTGGTTCTAAGTAATAATCCATTTGAAAACCCAGATATTTGGTCAGTGATTCAGCAGTACATTACCCTTATAACAGGAAAATTATTTTCAATGAGAACAGTAAAATACATAACCTTCGATGCCTAAGAAATATATTTGCCCAAATTAATCACAATTATTACTACAAACTATTGCATATACCAGTTACTTTATGTCCAGACAATTGGGTTTGGTATCTGCACAGTTTGGCATAACCGTGGCAAATCCTCTCTTTGAAAACGGAAACTTCTTTTCACCTCTTCAACCTCAATATTATACAAATCGAATCCGGGTATGTTCCCATCAAATTAATAACATACAAAGTTCACGTTATTGTCGAAGCCGCCTACATAGATACTCAAAATTATTCCGAGAGTAAAGATATCGTTCCGAAAGTAAATAAAAGCCTCCCGAAAATACCTACGATTTCTGTAGAGTTATATTTTCGATTTAATAAATCATACCGAAAATTGTATTTTCGAGACGGCTTCAGAAAAAAACAATTTTCTTCAACGCATTCAGGACGAAGTTTTATAAATTTTGGATAAATATTTTAAAATGAACCGGTTATTGTGAATGTTCTTGACACTTTTGTTTTTGTATTGGGTATTTGTAAAAGAATTGCTGCTGAGCCGAGGTCTGTATAATTTTTGTATTCATTTTATAAAGTTCGTCTCTACTAGAAGCACCCATAATCCCTATGATTACTTATAGAACCTAAAAAATTAAAAACATTATTTTCCAAAAAATGCGTGGGATTGAACCAAGCGAGCATTGTAACACTGAGCTAACTTAGCTTGATAATATTAATTTTATTCAAATTGTATCAGTAACAACGTCTGGAGTAACATTTTTTCTCAAATACTCAACAAGTTTATCGAAAAAGATAATAATTTTCTTTATCAAGTAAATAAATATCATCTGAATCGTTTTTTATGCACTTTCATTTTTGGAGAAAATTTTTGATTTCTTTGACCTGTATCCATCTGATTTTCTCTTGAGGAATGCTCTAAGTTTTGAATATTTTCGAATGTCTATAGTTCTGTTAATATTCAGCATGGTATTTAACTTGGAATAATGCGCCCATAAATTTGAGGACCTCAATTTTTGAAATATGCAAGTAATGCAGTTTCTGAAGTTGACGCGATAGCATTTTCCCGTTGACAATCTGTAAATGATTTGTAGGCTTTCACATATTTTCCTTTTGATATTTCTGGGATTAAATTGACACAATTTTTTTTTGGAAGAGGGGAAAATCTGCAGATTCCCTGAGAAGTGACTCAAGGGAATGTCGGGATGGCTAGTTGTTGTTCGCCGACCGACTAAAAACCCCTCTCTCTAGAGGATCTTTCATCCCAAAATCTGGAAAGAAACTTTGAGTTCATATCTTCAGGCTTTGGATGAGCATCAGCTCATTCTGCTGCATTATTTATCCTGCTTTCCTCCATCATATCTTCTCGCTCCTTCCTAGACATAATCTCGGTAATCACCCCGTATATTAGGTCCCACTGGTCCTTTTTTTCCAGCATCAGCTGCATAATTCTTTCCACCTGGGGCATATAACCTAGAGCATCTATTATTTGTTTCCTCTCGGTTGTCCTCTCTGTCACACCCATAGGACATGCTCCGGACTATCTCTCATTTCGCAAGTCCTACACTGGTCGTCTTGTGTTTTTTTATTCTCAGGGTGTACGTCCCAAACGACCCATGTCCAGTTAAAAATTGGGTGAAAAAGTACCCTGTTTTTCTATGTTTGCACTCCACCCATGGTCTTATGTCCTGGATAACACGCCTCGTCCAGCTGGCCTGTTCCCTTTCATTTCGCCATCGTTCTTCCCACTTGTTTATTGTCCTGTTTCTTGCCATTCTCCTATTCCCAGCGAGTCTACCTCCTATGGCATACAAGAAACACACTTCTGCGACCATTAGGTCCAACGGCGGGAATCCTGAGATGACCTGTATTGCTTCTGCCGATACAGTTCTATATCCTGAGGCTACTCTCAATAGACGTTAGAATATTAAATAAAAGAAAACAGATCTGGTGCACTTTATGTGTTTATTAACTTCAACACTTATAACGCTTTTAATAATAATGAATTTGTAGAACAATAATTAATCTCTTCAGTCTTCTGTATATATCCGGTGTTTTTCTAAGTTAGCTTGACCATGAACCACGAAACCATAAAACTGGATGACAACTCGTTCCTCTTCTTCTGCAATAAAATAAAGTGTCGTGTTCCCTTTGGTTACCCAGAACACAGAACTCGTTTCCAACGATAGACCCTTTCTCTGTTGTGCTATGAGCTGGTTTTTTTGTTTTTTATTCTTTAAAATTTTCCTTTATACGGGAGCAGCATACAGCAACACACTGTGCAGGACCCCCGGCAGCATTCGTCTCTTGGCATACTTCGGGCCGCCTATGTTTGGCATTATCTTCATGAGGGCTCCCAATCTCTACTGAGCTTTAGTGACTACATGATTGATATAAGTTCATATTCTTTTGGAGAACTACGCCAAAATATGTCACCTGCTGTCTAATCTTTTGGCCCCTTATGTAGATTTCGATCTCTCCACCCTTTGTCCTTTGCCATTAGAATTTCCGTCTTCTCCACCGCTATCTTTAGGGCTTTACTTTCCAGCCATTCTACTGTTTTTTGTAGTGCTACGTTCGCTTTTTCCTTCCGTCTATCTAAATTGGTTGCGTTCACTACCAAGACGAGATCGGCGTACGCTATGGGTGTAACGCCTGACTCGTGCTGCAGCTCTAATACCCCATTGTATAAAACATTCCACAGTAGTGGACCTAGGACGGATCCTTGGGGCACTCCCATTGAACAATCTTTTTTTACCTTGCCCGCCATTACCACCCTGTTTTTGAAATATGCCTCAATGCAGCGTATCAAGTAGACACTGACATACATCTCCGTCAGTCCCTGAATTATGCACGACCATTTTGCGGTGTTGAACGCATTTTTAACGTCGATGGTGATTATTAGGCACCATTTCTCCGTGGACAGACTCACTTTTTCCATCAGCTATTTTATTGCCGTTACAGTCGACTTACCCTGGTGGAACCCGTGCTGGTTTGGCGAGAGGTTGATCTCTTCTTGCAGCCGTGTCACCAGCAGCCTTTCGTACAGCTTCCCCATGGCGTTCACCAGGCATATCGACCTGTACCATGAAGACAGAGCAGGGTCTTTTCCCCGTTTAGGGAGTAAGACAACTCTTGATATTTTTCACTCGTTAGGGAAGTCCTGAGATTTGGGAAGATCATTCATCATGTTCAGAATGCACTGAGGGTTTGCTTCTTTTATAATTTGTATGGCTCCGACCGTAAGATTGTCCGGGCCAGGGGCCTTTCCGCTCTTCATGTTTTTCTGAGCGAAGTCAAGTTCGTCCTCTGAGAACAACTCGAAGGGTTCTTCGCTTCTAGCCTGACGTTGTCAGTTGTCTTCGCCTTGGGGAAACAGGTCGTTTATTATCTCCGTTCTCCATCTGTGTGATAGACGATATGGGGTTTTACTCCCTCTTAAATATCTAGTGGCTATTCTATATCCTTCCCCCCATAGTCGTCCTCTAGTTCCTTCAGAACCTTGTTCCAATACTCTTTTTTTGCTTTGAAGATTTCTTTCTTCAGAGCTTTCTTTTTTTCCTGAAGGAGCTGTTCCGCTACTTCTACTTCCCAGTCCACCGTCGTTCTTTTCCCGCGAGCTCTCGTCAATGTGCGACGTACTGCTATCCATTCCTTTCTTTTTACTTCAATAGTGTCCGACCACCAGTAGGGCACCTCCCTCTCTCTCTGTCTACAGCCCTTCAATGAATCCCGATGCATTCCAATAAGTAGGCTATACAAATCTTTTGGCGATGTACTATTCAGAAGGTCTGCTTGGTTAGTGATTCTTGCCTTCAACGATTCCTTACACGGCCATTTTTTCCGCGGTGTAGGAGTTCTACCGGTCTTGCCTGTAAAAATATCGAAAATTATAAGCCCATGGTATGTAAAAGGGTTCTCATTTATCACTCTCCAGTCTTTTATCTTTCTTGCCACGATAGGCGATGTTAAAGTGACATCTATGAATGTCCATGAGTTATTTCTCACAATGGGTCCCCATTATTCACTGTTACCCATCCAAGCTGAGCTATCCACTCTTCTATATAGCTGCCACGAGTGTCCGTGGGGGGAGCTCCCCACAGTGGGGACTTCGATTTCACATCGCCTAGGAAAATCGTATTATGTGGTGCTGTTTGGACCTGTTCGAACGCTGCGTCTATTTTTATCTTGAAGACTTTCCATGTAACGTTCGGAGAAACATAGACAGCCACCAGGGTGATGCATTCCAGGTCCAGCCTAATGTATCCCTCCCCTACAGCCACACGTTCTACCTCGAACTTTGGTCCAATTATTGCCGCTACATCCCCATTTTTATCTGTTACCCATCCCTTGTCTTTACTCATCTTTTTATTCGGTTCCGCAATAATGGTCACATCGACTTTCCTCTTCATTATGGTACTCCATGCAAATTCATGGGCTGCTTTCGATCTACCTAGGTTTAACTGCAGGCATTCAATAGTTTGTAACTGCGCCATTTCACAAGTATAAAATCTCGCGACGAAGACGACATTTAAATAAATTAGGACGTTGACACTTTACTAACATATATTTTATTATTGTATAAATATCACAGATAAATATCACAGATAAATATCACAGATAAATATCACAGATAAATATCACAGATAAGTATCACAGATAAATATCACCGATAAGCAATTAACGCATGCACTATCACAGTCTACTGAACACACCGTGCTCTCCTTGTGCGGTCCCTCCACCTCTCTCATCTTTTTCCCGAATTCCACATCTTCGGGTGGCCGTTCTGTGCCCCCCTTTCCCGCACATGGGACAACTCGGTTCTTCACTGCCTTCTCTAGTTATGTGGCCTCCTTTACCGCAGTTCCTACAGAGTTTGCTCCCTTGCAGTTTTCAGTGCCCTTCCTCCCAACACCTATGGCATTTCTCCATTTCTCTTCGGGGTTTTATGTTTGCCGTCGATCCCAATTTTATTGTCTGCATTTGCGTAAGTTGATGTATTACGTCTTCCGCAGCTACAATGGTTATCGCCTGCCTGCCTCCGGCCATAGGACGTATTGCTTTCGCCTTTCTTTATTCGGATAGTTCAGCTTCTCCTTGAGCATCTGAACTATCTGTGTGTCATTTAGGTCTATATCCAAGCCATATATATTCACCGATTTTTTCTTATTTCTCCCGGTATATAATCTAACATTTGCATTCCTCATAGAATCCTTGATGTATTTGTATATTCCGTTTGTATTCATGGTTCCCTTTTTTATTTCTACCAACAAGTGTCCAGCCCGCGTTTGTCTGATACCTTTTATGCCTTCCGTGATATCTGGCTCATGTTTGATGTCTTTTTTCAGACTACTTACCATTTGTGCATACGATGTGGTACCTAGATTTTCTATGATAACTGCCTCTGTTTGGTGTTTTTGTGCATTGTTTTTCCCGCCCTGCGCGGTGTTTCTGCGTTCGTGCAGGATGACTTCATGGTCGTAATCATATAATGCATACTCTATTACTTTCCTTTTTCCCTCCGGTGAAAGTCCAGCCTCCACAACTAAGTGGATTGCCATTTCCTTCCCTAGCTGGATATTCTCCTTTGCCATTTTTAGGAGGCCATACAGGTGAAACATTTGTCTTTCCTGTTAATTCGCCATCACATAGATATCTCCTTCGTCTTGCCTAATATACTTAAGATCCTTAAGCTTTCCCGCTGGTGCAATTACTACTATATTACCTTCCACCTCCGTATTCGTTACGTTTGTCCCTTCCATTTTGACTTTGAAGGCCTCTTTGGGCCACCTCTTCCTCACGATGTCCTCCACCTCCCCATTCATCATATCCCCCTTGAGAGCTCCCCTCAATGCTGCTGCATCCACCCACCTGTTCACTTCGTCTTCCTTGCCGGTTTGGACTGTTATCTCTCTTGTGTCTTTCCTTCCCACATTCGTTTGATTTAGGGATAGTTCATTGGTTAATATGCCTCTCG
The DNA here is from genome assembly GCA_030704885.1 of Cynegetis impunctata. Taxonomy (NCBI): domain Eukaryota; kingdom Metazoa; phylum Arthropoda; class Insecta; order Coleoptera; family Coccinellidae; genus Cynegetis; species Cynegetis impunctata. The sequence continues at coordinate 164,956 of JARQZK010001472.1, read as the reverse complement.
CCTGATTTAGCTTTTGCCTTTTTTCCTCTTCAGTAATCTCGCTATTAGCCAGTATTCCCTCTATGATGGTAACGGCCGCACCTATTGCTTCCGTCAGTTCTTCGAATCTGTCGCTCCCCATACTAACGGTTGAGTAGTTCATTCTTCTCCTTTTTGTACCATACGCCTCGTAGGCTTTAGTTTTTTTGAAGAGGATATCTGAAAATCCTTCCTCCTCCTCGCACGCAGTGTTCTCCCTATCAGTAAAAACATTCCCTGTCGAGCTATTATCTGTATAAGCTGTTTCTACATCTTGGTGTTTTCCTTTCTCTCGCTCCTGCACTTCCTCCGCCTGAGTTCTCACGTATTCTCTACTTATTTTGGTGTTTCTTTCCATCGATGTCCTTTCACCTCCCGCGAGCGTAGTATCGTCCAGGTTGATAGTCTCCACTACTTCTAATTTCGTCCTAACGTTTTTTGGGGCCACCGGCGTGTCCCTGTACCCTCTAATTGGGCTCCTTCTAAATCTTTGGCTCCTACCAAACGCTTGGCTAACGTCAATTCCTTCAAATTCCATACTCGTATCCGTTTCTATCCTAGTCGTGTCGGTTGCCGCTGTCTTTTCATTATTCTTACTCGTGTCCTTTTCTGTAGCAGCTGTCGTTCGTTTTCGTTTCCTTTTTTTCCATAAGCATTCACACGCGAAGGGTCGAAATATACACTCCTCGAGGCAGTGCGCCCTTAGCCCGAGGGGGCTACCATTTCCCGCAGGGGTCGTCCTCCTCCTTGCGGTAAGAAAGTCTCGGAACCGAATTGCCCTCCGGTCATTCATCCTCTCAGCGACCTATCTCACCTTAGGATTCGGGGATTATTACAGAGGTTGTCTCCTCTTTGAGCCGGGCAGTGAAGCCAAGCTCCCCTAGGCAGAGTTATGACCTAACTTAGACGGTATGTACAAGGTGAGTGAACTCACCAGGTCCTAGGGTACCTCGGGTGCGGCGATCCTCGTACCACAGACCTTGCGGTGCGTGGCCCCTGAGGGATTAAATTGACACTTGCCTGTTTTGCGGTTTCTGTAGTTTCTGGGGAGTAAGTTCTAAGTCACTTTGACTGCTCATCATAAATCATAGAATCTAACTGAACAGAGCTGCCATTATTCGTTTCTTGAATTTTGAAAATCCATGGAAGATGTGATAAATTGTATCTTCATTGTATTATCGGGTGAGGAAATGATATTTAATACATACAATGTACCTTAGTGTTCAGTTAAAACGAGTTAGGAAGGAGCATTATTGTGTTATGGTCGTAGAAAAAATTATTCGTATCACACTCCAGCTAACCATAATTTTTCAGTTGGAGTATGAGTCAATGGAAATATATTAAAAAATTAGTATCTTATTCAACAAACGTAGGGGAAAGTGGGGGAATACCGCGCACAGGGCAATATCGCGTATTTGTGCTTTGTAATGCCTCTATTCGAAATTTTGATAGTATAGCCCTCTAGTGTTCGACACCTTAACGATAGTGCATTATTGCAGATAGTGCTAATTTCAACCACGTGTTGACTTTTGTTTGTTTAGCGTATTCTTGCTTTTTTCACATGAAATAAGTAACGGAAGTAAATTTTGTTAGTTTTTAAGGTATTTTTAATTTCTTTTACATCTGCAATACCTTTGCTTCCATTTGAGCGTATTTTCGAAGAAAATGATAGTTGTTGAATATAATGGAAAATAATATATATATATATATATATATATATATATATATATATATTTATATATATATATATATATATATATAGATATATATATGGAAAAGATACTTTTATTTCAAGAATTCTGTCGAACGTTTTTATTTCCTACTTTTGTACATTGACAACTGTTTTACCACATTGTTTGTTGACATGGTGATTCGTATCATTCTAAATAATATAAAAGGCTGTGGAACAGCGAAACTATCATTTCCAACATCCTTCCCCCTTTTGTGATTGAGAAATAAAATTGGAAAAAATTGCAAAATCAATTATATACCAAAGCATAAACTATGAAAAACTAAAACGTTTTGGTATTTTACTAGTCCGTCCACTCCTTGTTACAACCTTCTCCGAATTTTCTTGTTCTTTCCACTTGTCGTCTTCATCTCTCGGTTTGGTTTCACCCTTTTTCTCTTCTTCGTGTTTATTTAAAATCAATTTATTTTTGTCATCTGCTGATATCTCCAAAAGGTAGAGCCGTTGAAATGGACCCTGCCCTGCTGTGTCTTCACTCCATCCTTACCAGGTAAAATATCTAGAATTCTTCCAAGAGGCCAGTTCAAACGTTTCTTGTTATCTGAAGAAACATATACGATGTCTCCGACTCTCAACGTACTCGTACTTTTGTGTCCAGAATGTACCAGTTCCGCTAGATATTCTTTCCTAAATCGAGATCGCAGATTATCTCCAGTTATTTGTAGGTAACGTCGTCTCGTAATCAAATGTTGTCTTTCAATTTTGTCAAAATCAGGTATTTCATTGTTTGGTAAATCTTGAATAAATAAAGAGGGACTCATCATCTGATATATAGGTTAATGGTCGATTGTTTATTATAGCCTCGCAGTCGCATAAAACGATAAACATTTTTTCATAATTGATTGTTGCTTCTCCCAAATTGGAGTTCCTTAACTACTCTGACCAATCTTTCCCACCATCCTCCCCACCAAGCAGCTGTGGGAGGGTTAAAGATCTATTTAATCTGCCTAACTGAGGAATATTCGATAATTTTCTTCCAGTCAACTTTTTTAAGTAGATTATTCGTTCCAACCATATTGGTACCATTATCTGAGAAAATAACTGAAAGCTTCCTCTTCTAGCTATGAATCTCCTCAGAGCTGAAAGAAAACTTTCGGTTGACAAAGAATTGACTAGTTCCAAATGTATCGCTCTGTATACTGCGCAGGTATATAATACTACCCAAACTTTTTCTCCATTTTTGAGAAATAATGGTCCCGCTAGATCAATACCAGTGACTTCGAAAAATGCTGCTGTATTGATTATCTCTTTTAGAAGAGGTGCAGAAGGTGTTTCTATAGATTTACTAGTGAATCTCTTAATATTCGGACACCTGCATGGCATTTCATGTAATGTTGTAAAATTAGTTTTCTGACTATTTCGTGTTTATATGGTAGAAGTATTGGAAATTTGAAATCATCAGAGTCTTCTCCATACACTAATCGAGTTTTTACTATCAACATTTCTTTTTCGTCCTGAAATATGTGTAAATTTTCTTTTTCCTTTTTGTCTTCAAAACTTTCCTTCTGAATAATCCTGATAATTCTGAGTTCCGCTTCCTTTATATCATCATACGTCAGTTCACTACTTATTTTGGAATTTTTTGTTTGTGAATTATGAACAAACCTCAACATCCAAGCAACCATTCGAACAATTTTTGTGAACTTGGAAAAATAGCTGAGCTTTTTGGAAAATAATTCTTTTTCAAAAGCTACATTACAAACTGATTCTTGTTTCCTTTTATCCTCTACTTTATGAGGAATATTATATGTAGAAAGTGGCCAGTTTTTCTCTTCTTGTCTTAACCATTGTAGACCTTCCCACCATTTAGTCTCCATCAAAACTTTACCAGTACAACCTCTAGATGCAATATCAGCTGGATAGAGATTGCCTGGTACATGATTCCATTGTTGTGTGGTAGTGAATTTGTTGACTTCTCTCACTCTATTTTCTACAAAAGTTTTCCAGATACCTTTTGTTTTAATACATGTTAAGGCCACTGTAGAATCACTCCAGAAGAATGAACGTAGATTTTTAAACTCTTGGATCTTTTTTATAGATTCATACAATCTAACTCCTATGAGACATGCCAATAATTCTAACCTCGGAATTATTATATTCTTTGGAGAAATTCCAGATTTGGATTGAATTAATTGTACACAAATAATTCCTCCGATTTTCATTCTCAAAACGATATAGGCAGCAAAAGCTAATTTGCTCGCATCACAGAAAATGTGAAGTGATGATTCCTCTATATCAAAATATTTCTTCTTACTAACTGACCTAGGAATCAAACAAAAGTGGAGAAAATTAATCTCTTTTAGCCAACTTTCAAATCTCTTAACAAGTTTCAGATAATTCACTATCCCATCCAATTTTCAATTTCCACGTTTCTTGAAGTAATAATTTCGGAATTAGAGTAAATGGGCATGTGAATCCTATAGGGTCAAAAATTCTTTGAGCCGCAGAAAGTAAACCACGTCTTATTCTGGGTGGTGTCTGTAGTTTACTGAATGCATTCAAATCGCAGAAAATTACATACATCGTCCTTGAAATTCCAAACCATACCTAACACACATGTGTAATTTTCTTCCAGACAATTTTTTGAACTGACAACCCATTCTCTTAAATTAAATTCACCTATAGTCATCAATTCTTTGGATTCTTCAACGAATGTATTCAATTCTTCAAGAGAATTGACACGTGTGATACAATTATCCACATAAAATGAATCTTTCAGTTTCCTTACTGTCTTCTTGAATTTTTCTGGAGCATGAAGTAAATGATAATTTATAGTTGCGGCTAACAAAAATGGACTAGTCTTAATCCCAAAAACTACCCGACAGTGTCTATAAACTACCATTTTCCTTTGTGTGTAATCAGACCACCAGAAAAATCTCATAAAGTCCCTGTCTTTCGGTGAAATACTTATTTGCAGGAATGCGTTTTCTATATCAGCTGTTACACCAATTATTCCTAACCTGAACTTCAATAAAAGCGATGGAATCAGTTCAATCAAATTAGGCCCCGTTTCCCGTTCATCTTTTGCTGATGCATCAAACACTGGTCTAACTTTCTTAGTTTTACTTGATTCTTTGAATACCGCATGGTGAGGTAAAAAATGCGAATCAATCTGTTCTTCTTTTCCAACCTGTTCTATTATACCAAGGTTTTCCCACTCTACAAGTACCTTCTCGTATTCTTCGAATTTATTCAGAGTTAACAGTTTCTTGGTGGTACTCTGTAGTCGTGTTTGAGCCAAATTTTCATTTGTAGAAAGTTCTTCATTGGTTTCGATATTTTCATCATTCAAGTGTTTGATGGTTTCCTCCTCTAGAGCATCTTTGTATTTCATTTCAGCTGGATCTTTGATTCCTAAAATATCCAAATTCCATAAAGAGTACAATTTGTTAATCCTGAAAAAATTGTTTCATTTGAATTATTGTTCAATTGTCCCATTATAGTCCACCCCAGTTGAGTTTCAATAGCAATAAGTTTTTCATCCAAATTTTCGATATTTCCTATGAGCAGTCTTCCGAATATATCAGCTCCTAACAATAATTCGTCTTCATACTATGCATTATCAACTTCGATTTCATTTAAAATAATATTTTTCGGTTTCAAAAGTTTTTTGAATCGTGGAATATGATTACAAATTTTGTCTTGTTCTAGGACTCTTACATTAATCTCCAATTTTTTGTTAAGATTTTGAACAACAACATCGTAAATGCCGTGTTCTTGGGGAGGTATTTGCAAGCCACCAAAAACACCCTGTATATAGTTTGTTCGCCGTTCTTGACATATCCTAATTCTTTGACACATTTTGACAATATATATATATATGACTTTTGTGAAGCAGAATCTAGTAATGCTCGTATAATCTTTCCTTTCTTATTGTTCACAAGCCTAACTAGATTTGTTTGTAATGTATCAGTGCAAAAATTTGTGGTTAACACATTATCGATTCTGTTCTTGTTTATTACATTTGATATATTTCCTTTATTTTCACCAGGTATATTTGCACACATGATTCTTTTTGTAAATCAAACATTTTATTAAAGCTCTACAATTTATACTAGTCTGATTAAATTTCAAACAAGAGAAACAAGCCCTTTTACTCGTTAATTTTGCTTTCCTTTCTTCTTGTGAGGATGGTCGTAGGTCCTTTCAATAAAACAAAGGTTTTACTGTTCAACCTTCTTCATTCGGAGGTTCATACTCATCACTCTTTTAAGACTCTCGTAGAACTCACTATCCGCTTCACGACAATGTCGAACGTAAGTTCGTCTCAGCCAAGTCAGCACTTTAATAATATATAATATAGCCGAATATATGGAACAATAACAATTCGAGGTTTATTGGACTAGAAATATTGCAATGACCTGTAAATTCCGGCAATCACTGTCGCAATACTTCCTGTATAATGAACTCGTCTAATATGTGAATTTACATGCATATTCCATTACTACACCTCTAATGTGAGATTCTGTGCTTTCAGAAAATGTTGGCTAGCATGTGTTCGTTCGCAAAATAAACAAATTGGAATAGTCTTACCTCCATTAATTGATTTCAAATGAGGACCTTTTCCACTGGCTGAAAACAGGGCAGATGCAGTATATATTTCTGGCTCTTCAGGTCTCTGCTGTTTTCCTTTAAACAATCATGTATTTTTGTTCTGGCTCTTTTCTTCAGAAAAACTGGTCTGAGCTAGATTGATGCGGCCTTCCAATTCCACTTCTCTTCTAATAAAATCTAATAACATCGTCAAAAGATTAGTATTTTCAGAATTACCTGTACTTGATTCACCCTGTTCTCATGATTTACTCGTATTCGCGACATACGTGCTACGGGTTCTTTCCCAAATTCTTAGTAATTCATCTGGTAAAGCAGACTCAAGTAGTGGAAACAATCCATTACAATTATGTGTTTGACCGAAACATGTCTCAAACACTGTAATATTATCATAAATCCGCTAGTTATTGCAGATCGTTATCAAAGGGTGTAGGCGTAGGCATTTGGTGTCACAAATCTATAGTAATGGAAACAATTCCATTAAACAATTACCGTGTAGAAAATTTTGTTGATTTGTGGAGTATCTTTAAGAGTTGGCATGCAAAAATGTATAATTTTAACCTGCTATAGATCTCCCAATAATACTGATTTCAGATCTTTCTGTGATGCTCTCAATGATGTTCTGGAATTGTTTTATCAATAGGCCAAGCTACAGAGATTTAGAATGAGCATTTAGTGCAAAAAGTGTTAGAAGAAAACCAGCTCCGCCATTGTTTGTAAAATAGTTCCACATGATATAGCGATATGTTTTTCACTCGACTTCATTATTTATATTTTTGTTATTAACAATTTTATGCAAATTTTTTTTAGTTTTTTGCTTATAAAATTGAAACTATCAGAGTAATCGTGATGGTGTCAATAGACTTATTGTAGAAAATGAAAAGACGAAAAAAATGAGAGGTCGTATGACTCGATCACACCCTTAGTCTATGGGAAAATCGAAAAAAACCGGCCAAAATGTAGTTTTTTCAAAAATTGATAACTCGGTTATTTTTCGAGTTGTAGCGTAGATCCTCCGGTTAGTATTATTTATCAATATAAACTATATTTGTGCGAAGAACAGGAAATGTCCAGAGCATAGTTTTTGATCTGTGGCCATTTGAATATTTTACTATGCAATTTTCCAGCAGACCTCAATGCGATAGGTATGGTCCGATTTCAATTTACAAAAAAGATTTTGAAAGTAGAATTCTCATAGTTCAAAACGTTCATCTTGGTTTCACACGAAAACGCTGAGAAATATGTTAAAATTAAAGCTGAATATGACGAAAAAGGGCCGAGCGCGTGAGAGTAGTTGAAGAGTGGGGGTAGAGCAGCAGGCAAGGATAAGCATGACATTCAAAAGCGTCGACATTTTGAACATGACGGTTATTTCTCGTCCGTTTTTTGTCAAAAAAAAACTGCATTTTGGCCGGTTTTTTTCGATTTTCTCTTAGACTTAGGGTCTGATCGAGTCGTCCGACCTCTCATTTTTTTCGTCTTTTCATTTTCTACAATAAGTCTATTGAAATCATCACGATTACTCTGATAGTTTCAATTTTATAAGCAAAAAACTGAAAAAAATTTTTTTGCATAAAATTGTTAATAACAAAGATATAAATAATAAAGTCGAGTGAAAAACATATCACTATATCATGTGGAACTATTTTACAAACAATGGCGGAGCTGGTTTTCTTCTAACACTTTTTACATGAAAAATTCTCTGTAGCTTGGCCTACAACCAAATATTGACATTCTCCTCTGTGGAGATTTCAACGTGGATATCGCGAGAGACGAAAACAATTATTTAATGCTTCCGGGAGTATTACAGTGTTTTGGAATGCGAAATTCAGTAAAAGAACAAACGAGAAATAATTACACTTTAGACTATATATTTACAACTACAGCTAGTACTTGTGAAGTGCGGCCGGTTCATTATTCTGACCATAATTTAATTTTATGTTGTTTAAATCTCGCTGAATCGTGTGAAAAGCCAATTAGTGTTACGAGGGACTTCTGTGATAGAAATATTGATGGATTATTATGTGATCTGGTAATGATGGACTGGAATATACTTTATGAACAAAAAGAGCTTAATTTGGCGTTAAATTGTTTTCATGACATATTCATGTTATATTTTTGATAAACATTTCACTTGGCGGAATTGCAGAAATGGGTCCGGTAAGCAGTGGGTTAATGATGATATAAAGTTTTCGAGTTCTTGCTTACATGATCTTTTTATTCTTAGTCGAAAGTTTATTCAGAATCAAAAGTTTTGTGGAATATTATTAATACACTTAACAATAGGAAAAATAGTAAAAATGGTAATATAGTTATCAGGGAAAACGGATCATGTATTCAGGATCCGGTATACATAGCAAATAAATTCAATTTATATTTCAAGAATGCACCTAAGGAAGTTATGGATCAGGTGCCTTATCTTGAATACAAAAATAGTATTCAATTTAACCCGAGAAGTGTTTCTCCATCCATTTGTTGAGGAGGAATTTTACAATTAATTATAAGCTGATAAATCTACGTTTAAAATCCAAACATTCTAGTGGTTTTGATGGCGCTCCTAGTTTATTGCTTAAAAGGTGCTTGAAAACCCTCACGGGTCCGCTGGTTTACCTGATAAATCTTTCATTTGAAACTGGCAATTTTCCGAAATGACTGAAGTTAAGTCGGGTTATTCCTCTACATGAGAAAGGTGATAGGACTGACATCTCGAATTATAGACCAATTTCTCTTAGTTCCTGCTTCTCAAAGGTGTTCGAATACTGTTACCTAGAAAGACTTACAATTTTGTACTTCAGATAAGATTTTTAATGAAAGTCAATATGGCTTTCATCGTGGGTTAGGAACTCGTGATGCACTGACCCATTTCGTGGAGCGAATCATTTTTTATATGGAACGTGGTGAGTCCCCTGTTGGGATCTTGTGTGATCTCAGCAGGGCATTCGACTGCGTGGTCCACGATATTCTTTTTGGCAAAGCTGAGAGGTACGGAGTGCGGGGTGTGCCCTTGAGTTGGCCGAGAAGCTTTCTGTCTGGTCGAAAGCAGTATGTTCACGTTGAAGGGTCCACTAATCTAGGTGGATGCATAGTGACCTCAGAAAGGCTTCCAATTGACGTGGGGGTGTCACAGGGTCCCATACCAGGACCTATATTATTCATTTTGTATGTAAACGATTTGGGGGCCCATTTGGAGTGCGATCTCTCCATGTATGTGGATGATAGGGCCCTGATTGTGTTTGGCCGCACTGGCGCGGAGCTGCAATTGGAGTGCAACTCTGATATTGCGGCAATAAGCGGTTGGTTTCGTAGAAATGTGATTCATTTAAATGCATCCAAAACCAAATGTATAAGATTCAAAAATTACAATAATAAGGAGGCTTTTTCACCTTATACGGAAATTAATGGATCCGAAGTTTCAAAATGTATATCTTCGAGATTCTTGGGCGTTACTGTGGACGATAATTTGTCATGTAGACTGCATTGCCAGGAAAAACACGGAAGGGCTGAACAGGGTATGCTATATGATTAGGTCATTACGTAATATACTAACTATCGAACAGCTGATATCGCTGTTTCATGCTCAGGCGGGTTCAAGTATTCGCTATGCAGTCTGCCTATGGGGATCGTCGTCGGGTGTGCATAATGTTTTTATTGCGTAAAAGCGTCTGATAGGTGTCACATATAGACATCCTTGTAAGGAGATGTTTAGAGATCTCAGAATTCTTACAATGCCTTGCGTTTTCATTCTGCAAGTTTGCACTTACATATCCAAAAATCATAGTAAATTTCAATCAAACGGTGATATACATGATCATTCAACTCGTAATAGAGATAAGTTACGAATACCATATAGGGATCTGAGGGTTGGTAGTTCATCGCCAGAATATGTGGGGTTGAAATGTTTCAACCTGCTGAGGAAAGATATTAGGCGAGACCCAACTATGAGTATTTTCAAGGCTAAATTGAAAAGTTTTCTTTTAGACAAGGCTTTTTATGATATTGATGATTTTTTAAAATAGAGTATATTCTTTTCTCTTTTTTATTTTGTTTTGTTTCTGTATACTATGTAGATGAGTTTTGAAGAAGTTTGTAGTGTTTGATTGTTACTGTTGACTCATTATATTCTGTACTTTTATTACTGTGACAATTTTCATAATCTATGTTGTATTGATTCATGAAATAAACATTATCTATCTATCTATCTATCTATCTATCTATCTATCTATCTATCTATCTATCTATCTATCTATCTATCTATCTATCTATCTATCTATCTATCTATCTATCTATCTATCTATCTATCTATCTATCTATCTATCTATCTATCTATCTATCTATCTATCTATCTATCTATCTATCTATCTATCTATCTATCTATCTATCTATCTATCTATCTATCTATCTATCTATCTATCTATCTATCTATCTATCTATCTATCTATCTATCTATCTATCTATCTATCTATCTATCTATCTATCTATCTATCTATCTATCTATCTATCTATCTATCTATCTATCTATCTATCTATCTATCTATCTATCTATCTATCTATCTATCTATCTATCTATCTATCTATCTATCTATCTATCTATCTATCTATCTATCTATCTAATTATCTATCTATCTATCTATCTATCTATTTAATTTTCTATCTATCTATCTATATTTCTATCTATCTATCTATCTAATCTAACTATCTATCTATCTAACTATCTTTCTATCTATCTATCTATCTATCTGGCTATCTATCTATCTATCTATCTATCTATCTGTCTATCTATCTATCTATCTATCTATCTATCTATCTATCTATCTATCTATCTATCTATCTATCTATCTATCTATCTATCTATCTATCTATCTATCTATCTATCTATCTATCTATCTATCTATCTATCTATCTATCTATCTATCTATCTATCTATCTATCTATCTATCTATCTATCTATCTATCTATCTATCTATCTATCTATCTATCTATCTATCTATCTATCTATCTATCTATCTATCTATCTATCTATCTATCTATCTATCTTGTTGAACTGGCCCCAGAACCCGATCCAATTTCTCACGTTGCGATCAAATTTCTTAAATTCGAGTTTCAGTAATCTGAATTTCTTCTTCTTCCTGTCGGATGTGGAACTCTGCGATTGAGTCATCTCGTCTTGTTTCGTCTTCTCTTTCATGAACACTTCGAATCTTGATCTACATGTGATCATTTCATCCCTGAACATTTCTACTTCATCAAATTCTTTCACAATATCTTCTTCACTAAGATTGGATGAAAATAAATTTTCTTTTATATGCTCATCTAGTGAAAACAATCTATCGCTCTTATTCTCCAACTTTCTCGTTGAAGCTAGCACTTGTTCTTTGGTTACTGACTTATCTGCAAGTGCTAAATTCAGTTCCTTGCATGTTTTATTGAAGTCTTCGGATGTGATCTCTTTCCATTTTCAAGTTTTCCATCGTTACTCAGTCCTGTCACGGTCGCCACAAATGATGAATATATGGAAAAGATACTTTTATTTCAAGAATTCTGTCGAGCGTTTTTATTTCTTACTTTTGTACATTGACAACTGTTTTACCACATTGTTTGTTGACAAGGTGATTCGTATAATTCTAAATAATATAAAAGGATGTGGAACAGCGAAACTATCATTCCTCCCAACAATAGTTCTTCTTTTTTTAAATGAGCGATTATTTCTTGTTGGTTACCTGTGGGGCTATACCGCGCGGTTATGCGCTGTATAGCCCCTCACTAGATCATATGGTAAAATCTTATACCTTCAACAAAAGAAACTTGTGTTAGCTGGAGATGGTTTTGGTAGAAAAGGTACATTCTCTGCGCAACAAGAACAAGATTTAGTAAATCAGCATTTTGGTCTAATGGCTATAATTTTGTAGTACGTGGACCCCCGGTAATCCGACAAACGTTTTGCAGGGCCGTGTCGGACTATCGAATTTGCCGGATTATAGAGTACTGCCTAAGACCCCCTATATTCCGGAATTTTTTGAAAAAGAGTACATTGTAATCCGACAAATTACAGATCAAAATGATAAGATTCTATCTGAACTACAAATAATAATATACTACATACCTATGTATGTCGAATTTAGTAAATTAAACACCACAATAGACAGGTTTAGACAGGTTACGTTTGATTATAAAATTAACCTTATTAATGCTATAGAACTTACAGAAAATAATAACGAAATTTCACATTATGAAATAATTGTATACAAACAAATGCATAATCAAAAACTATGAATAAAAATCAAATTTTGAAGTATGAAAATATTCATCAATTTTTTTTCGCAAAATTATGCATGTGAACTTACATTCAATAATGATAGGCATGTCGGATTACAGGGGGCGCCGGATTAGACAGGGGCCGGATTACCGGGGGCCCACTTAAAAATTAAAATCAATTTTAAAAAATCAGTTATGAGGAGATATGATTTCGATGCGTATTTCGCGGAAGGTGGGTACGTCTGGAATAGCGCAGAAAACTTTTTTTCGCAATTTTTTTCACAAACAATGTACATCCAGAAATGAAAAGAGAACTTGGCAGTTTCGAATGTTCTTACTTGTGAAATATTTTCTAAGTTTTTTCATTAAATACAATGAAACTTAACTAATCTTTGTTATTTTTTGTTCAAATTAACTATTTCATTTTAGTTTTTATATTTCTTTTATACTCGAAGTTTCCCCAAACTATGCTCGGTTTTACCCCAAGGGGTGGAGAAAACCTCGCAAATGCACCAGCTGATAAGTTTAAAAATCTCAGAAAAGTTAGAAACTCGAATAAGAGCACAAGAATTATATTTTAACTGAATATTCGAGGCATTCAGTTCAATTTTATATTTATCATAGTAGTGGTTGTGCAACTATTAAGAATTTCCCTTAGGTGCGCGGTATTACCCCACTTTTCCCTATAATGATAGCTATTACCCACGAATATTAAATTGCGTCTCGAGCCGGATGTGAGTCTTGTAACATCAGAGTGGGTAGTAGCCATTATGTGCGAGTTGAATTACCATACTTTATCTACAACTATTGTATTGTGGAGGATCCGATACAGTAATTTCCTCGAACTGTATTACAGTTTATTCTGCGGAAATCTCAGCGAAAATACAAGGAAGATTTTTTCTTGACAACTTTTATTTTTTATAACTGTCAATATCAATTATTATTTTCCAAAGTTAACCACATATCAACTACACTGTTTCCATCTTGAACATGCTCCCCCTCACCTTGCCATATTAGGGGATTACTTCAACGATTATCCAATTTCAAATTTAAATCTGCATGTAGATTTTCATCTACCAACTGAACCGTTTTGGAACATTTACTGTACGCCCAAAATGAGTTATGTGAACTGTCTTTGAATTGATCTGATTCTGAATTAAATTCTAAAGGATATAATTTTTGCCGTGGTCTAAATTTCTCACTAAGTGCAGTTCTTACTCTGGCTACCCTACCTTCATTATCTATACCTTCCAGAATCTCTTCGACTACACCTATTGGCCAATTTATTCTTTTTTCTTCCGTTCTGATTAGTACAACGTCAGCTACTTTTAACTTTCCGCAATGTTCTTTTCCTCTAGGGACTAGTAACGAGAGATATTCAATTCGGAATCGTTGTCGTAGAAAATCGCTTCCTTCTTTGAGTGTCATTTTTCACGTCTTGAAGCATTCTACACTGTCGTGAGATATGTATCGTGAGACACCAAGAGGTTTCTAAGAATAACAGAGCAACCTTGCAGTTTATTATGTATACGCTGCACTTTAAGGGTATGTAACTCCTCCATCCCTAAGTCGAAAAAATGAAGGATTTATTTTTGCGTTGGCTATTGACGGCTGCTTCGGCGTCTTCTTGAGGTTCTTGTAGTTCAATTTCTTCCTTTACGGTCATTGGTGTTGATCGTTGTTTCCATAAAATGTAAAATATTGAAGTTATAGTCTGTCCAGCGACCGTTGGCGTGTACGTCACCAATTGTATATGACGTCGATCGTGAACACTGTTGCCAGACGTAATAAATAATCTTAAATCTAAATAGCTAACCCAATTTTCAACAAAATGAGATATCTTGCATGTTTGACATGGCGGGGATTTTTAGCGGTAAATTCAAATTGACCATTATTCCCTACCAGAAGTGTCTTTCTATATGGAATCCATATTCATCGATCGATAAATCAAACTTAATTACAAAATCTTATAGGTTACTCGGCGACTGTCAAACGTGAAATGCCGATTACCGGCGCGTTGGTCCAGAGGGTCCGACAACATTGCAAATTTTTCAATTAAATGACAACTTAACAAACATTCAACTTATTTTCATTACTCGGAATGTTAGTTTTTCTTGAGAGATACATACGATTTGATATGTTAAGAACAGAATATTTGTCGAAATGGATGATCCGGTCACTATCACCATATAACTACTTTTTCAAAAAATTACTTACGACAGATATGAATTTTGATCATTTCGAATTTTATTTATTTGGGTAGGCAGCCTTGCGTCGTTATTTGCGCATGACAGTGACGTACACGCCAACTTAGACTGGACAGACTATATTAGCAGAATGACGATTATTAAAATTGTTGAAGTTATTGACGTCGAAATTTTGTTTGGAATACTGGGTTCTTCAATAGGTGTTAGCTGCTTCGCAAAATTATTTATTTCGTAAAGACTGTCAAAGTCTATTTTCGATATATTCGAGCTTTGAAAGCTGCTTCTGCTTCTTGTTACTAATATTTCAACTTTTGGTAGAATGAGTGGTGTTCCTTGGCGAATTTGTTCATCATTTTTGGATTTCAAATGGTCAATTAATATTTCGCAATCCTTTGGAATCTTGATGAAAGAAGGATGGTT
The DNA here is from genome assembly GCA_030704885.1 of Cynegetis impunctata. NCBI lineage: Eukaryota > Metazoa > Arthropoda > Insecta > Coleoptera > Coccinellidae > Cynegetis > Cynegetis impunctata. Next base: position 149,758 of record JARQZK010001472.1, on the reverse strand, counting down.
GATCTCCAGGAATTGATCTCTTGTACAATCTGATAATATACGGTTCGATTTTGCCGGTATAATAAGTACTTCGTCTCTGGTTACTTGTTCAATTATAGATTGTTCAAAGGTGAGATCGGAGGTAAAACATTGATTGGGTTTCTTGTTCGTGCCAAATAGGGATAGGTTGGGGTAAAAATTTTATTATGTTGGATAACTGGGTAAATGTGATAAAAATCAAGGATTTTTGGTCTCATGATTGGAATATGAATTGCAAATATAATTTTATTTTCTGTGAAAGTTACCTGAGTCCCTAATAATTGATAGTACGTCAAAATATTTTTGAATTTTGGAATCTGTGACGATTCATATATTTTAGTTAAATAAGTTATCATTTCTTTAATCTCTTTACTAGAAATAATTGAATGATGGATTGAATTGGATCTTGGGAATAAAATTGCATTTTCAATATTATCTATAAAGGATATCATATTTTGACAATCTAAATTTATTTGACTTATAGTCCCTTGGAAAGTGATGTAGTTTTCATAAGTTTCTATTGTAGTTTTAATTATAAATTGGAACTTTCTCAAATTATTCTGTAATTTGATTTCATTTTGCCAGAGTGCATTTAATGATTTATTATAATGATTTATTAATCTTGTATACAGTGACATCTGTAGGTTGAGCTCGTGTACAATTTCTTTTTGTTTACTTTGTAAGATTTATATTGCTTTATTATATTTTTCGCCATCGTCAGAATCTAGGTTTCCGAATAACCATTTATTTAATTTACCTATACCGTTAAATAATCCTCGTTTTGCTCGGATGTGTGGTGAAATATTTTCAATTTTCCTCTGTAGCGTTTGAATTAAGAATTCTGTTCTACTCAACATTCCGCTTACTAGGCCGTGATATGAGATAGGATTTTCATTTGAACTGTTAACATTTACGACTCTCCGTCTAACTTGAATGAAATTATTGTTCAAAGCATCTGCTTGTCTGACTATTTCGCTTAAATCTAAGTAATGAATAAATGAATGCTTAGTATAAATTATTCTGCATGCTCCTAATCTAATGGGGAATAAAAGGCTATTCAGCTTTGTTACGCTGATTTCTCCGTCGTTGCTATCAATTGTCGCTATTCGACATGCCAGGTATACCAGGGTCATCCAAAACTTCATTTTCTTATACCTGTAAGATATTTGGATTTACTTTTGGTTTTCGTGCTATACTTTTATGATATGTGCCTTTATTTGTCCGTAGTAATATACCGTCTTCTTTAATTATTTCCACTTCTTTTATCACGAAATTTTGTTCTTATGTAAGCTATATCTTGGTTAGAATAATTAGGTTGATCTGATCGTTTTTCATTTACCTTTTCAATTCGAGATTCTTTTTCGTTAGCGTTTCTTTCTCGGATTTTGTCGTATATTTGTTTTGCAATTTGTTTATGATTTTGCACGTAATATGACAATGTTAAATGATCGTTCATGTCAAAGGGATCTGGGTTATTGATATGGCCTTTAATTATTTCAAATGGATTAAATTTAGTTATTGAGTGAATGGAATTATTGTAAGACAAAATTGAATGTTTCATTAATTGATCAACTGATAGCTCATTATTATTTTCTCTGAAGCATCTAAAATGTTCAATGAGGGTTGAATGAAATCGTTTTACTGGTGAATTTGAATTGCTATTCTTAGCGGTGGTGAAATGCAACTCGATTTTGTGTAGTTTACAAGTCTTCTAAATCATGATTTTTAAATTCCGTTCCATTATCTGCTGTTATCTTATAAGGTAATCCATGTTGTGAAATAAAGGTTAATAAAGCTTCGACTATTGAAGTTCCGTTTATGCTTTTAATTGGATAGGCTTGTCCATATCTCGAAAATGCGTCAATTATTGTCAGATAAGGGGTATTCGAAATTTTAAATACGTCGATGTGTATGTGATCAAATGGTTTATTGGCTGTGGGTGTTAAGTTGAATTTAATTACAGGGGGATTTCTATCATATTTATTTTTTAAGCAAGTTTCACAATTATTCACGAAATTTTCTATGTCTTCGGATATCTTTGGCCAGTAGTATCTTGATCCTAATGAAAGTTTCAGTTCGTTTATTCCGCGATGTCCTTTTTTATAAACGTGATAATAATTTAATTCTTCTTTCTGTTCGTTATCCATAATCATGTCTTCTAGAATTTTTGTAGAATGCGTAAATTTAAAGGCTGTGTTTAGAAATAAATCTTGCACAATAACTGTGAATGTTTCTGGTTGTAAGGGAGGTCTGAAATATAGGGCATAATATTATTTTTCACTTGTATATTATATGTTTATTTCACCTTGGATACGGTTGCTATAAACACACTCATTATGCCCTAGGCCATTACGCCCGCATTTGCGGGCATAATGGATTCAAAACGCCCGCTTATTGTACTAGGAGAAATGAAGCAAATTTCATTGATTAAATACTTCATAATCCTTGTCGTATACGACTCTGGATTTCTGCGGCAATGAATTATTCGCAGCTTTGGCTGCATTTTCTATGATATTCTTGGGTAAATTCATTTTCATTTTCATTATTTCTATAAGACAGCAGCATGACATTCACTGAATATGATGACAAAAATATTCACAAACGTCAAAATATCAATAAATGACATGCCTACTATGAGAAGGAAAATGGATAGGAGCAATGAAACGATTTTAAAATCGCTTTTTCATCATAATATAATAATTTTTTCGTGAAAAATAAAATCTTGTATGCACCGCGTGCGTTACTAGATCCTTATGCCCATCGGGCAACATTCATCCCTCGGGCCAGAGGCCCTCGGGCCGAATGTTTCCCTCAGGGCATAAGGATCTATATAACGCACTTGGTACATAAATAACTATAACAAACTTCGCAATACCTTGTTCTAAATTTCTCTGTGGTAACACTACATATATTCTGAAATTATCAAAAACCTTTTCTCTTGTTACTTTCGGATCTCTTGTTTCGCTACAAGTCAAAATTATTTGATTTTTATAGGAATTTAAAGCTTTATCCGTTATTGGAATTGATAAAATTGGATTTTCAATGGATGTGTGTACCGTTTACATTTCTTCTTGTTGAGGAGGTTCATCTGTTGGTTTAATCTGAATATTTGAGAGAATTTTCATTCTTTCTTGCTTCGGTATTTCGTCTGGGGGTCTAATTTGAATATCTGATAAAATTTTTATTTTGTTTTTATTATCTAGTACTTCCGATACTTCAGCTCCTGAAATTTGTGGTAATGGGAATAATCTATCAAGTTCTTCTTGTATTATTTGGTCTAAATCATCAAGATTTACACATAGAAAATCTGATTCTACAGCGTTAAGATCACATTCTGGATTTCGGGAAAGGTAATCAGCTACTCTGTTAAGTGTTCCGCGTTGATATTTAATTATGTAATCGAATTCTTCGAGTTTTAAGCGCCATCTTACAAGACGTGAATTTGGTTCTTTTAACGAGAATAACCATTGTAGTGGTTTATGATCAGTGAGAATTTGAAATTCCTGACCGAATAAATATGGCCTGAAGTATTTGCAACTCCATACTATTGCAAGTAATTCTTTTTCTATCGTGGAATAATTTATTTCCGCTGCATTGGGTGTTCGCGATGCGTATGCTATAGGATGTCCTTCTTGTGATAGAACTGCACCAATCGCATAGTTAGATGCGCCCGTCATTAATTCGAATAAATCTGGGTATGCTAAAATGGGTTCTGAAGTTAATGAATTTTTACATACATTAAAACAATCAATAAATTCTTTTGTGTGCTCTACCTTTTGATCTTTCTTCAAACAATTAGTTAAGGGTTTGGTGATATAAAATAAAACAAGATATAAAACAAAGTAAAATAAAACATTAAATATAATGTGAACGCCCTGTGAATTCCCAATAAATTCCAACACAAGACGCTCTGCATCTAATAATTTTCCATTATGACATCTTTTAACTTCTTCTTCACATTGGCTTTATCAGTAGTTAATACTTTAAGATTATTACTTAACATGTTAAACACTTTTACAGCAACATAATAGCTATTTTTCGTACCTACTCGTTTACTTATTTTTGGCAATTGAAATGTCTTATTCCTAGTATTGCTTTCAGTTTTCTTGTATTTATCTGTTAATTCATTATAGTGTAATGTTATAGCTTCTAAATGGAACAGTTGAACCGGGGTAAGAGGATTAAATCTCGTCTGAACATTATGCTTGTTTATGATTTTTATTATTTTTTTTGAGTTTTCTGAATAAAGTTTAAGTTATTGTTGTACGCTCCCCCCCAGGCTACTATTCCATAATTCATTAAGCTCTGAAAAAACGCAAAATAAATTATCATCATTTCTAATCCAAGAAAAGATTTAATTTGTTTTTGAGTACGTGGTATTGGAAAATTTTGTATAGCTGTAATTTTGTTTTTATTGGGTTTTATACCATCAGGTATTACACAGTGTCCCAAAAATTCTACTTCTTTGCGTAAAAATTCACATTTATCAAGCTGAATTTTTAAATGAGCTTCTCTTAGCTTTAGGAATACTAATTTCAAGTTCTGTATATGTTCTTGTAAGCTAGTACTGAAGATAATGATATCATCCATATATACCATGCAAATTTTGTGTTGGAGGTCTTTTAGTATTTCGTCCATTGCTCTTTGAAATGATGCGGGAGAATTGCGTAGTCCCATTGGAATTCTCAGGAACTCATAGTGTCCGTTGTCGATACTGAAAGCTGTTTTTTCAATGAAGTCTTTATCCATTTCGATTTGGTAAAATCCACTAGTTACATCGAGTGTACTGAAATATTGAGCTCTACCAAGCTTGTCTAATATTTGAGTGATGTTCGGAATAGGGTACCTGTCTGAAATTGTTTTTTCGTTTAATTTCCGATAATTTACAACTAAACGTCATTTTTGTTGACCTGATGCGTCTAGTTTCTTACTTACAATCCATATGGGGGCGCTCCACGGGCTACTGGAGGCTCTTATTATTCCTTTTTCTAGCATTTCGTCAACTTGTCTTTTTACTTCTTACTTATGACAATAAGGGTATCTGTATGATTTAACGTGTATGGGTATTTCATCTGTGGTTTTTATTTTTTGCTTTATATTTGAGGTGAAAGTTAAGGGATCGCCGGGTTATGAAAATATGTCCGAAAACTCATGACATAATTTTGTAATATTTGATTCTTCTTCAGAATTCATATGTGTTATACGGATTAAATTTTTTACATCAATTTTATTTTTGCTCTTTTCGTTTGTAATATTCTTGTTCGAATAGTTAAAATTATGAATTTCGTATAATGCATCAGAAAATGGATACGCAGCAAGGGGTTTTGTTAAAATTGTTGTGATTGGTATATTCGTAGCATTTGTTATCTCTACTTTTGCAAAGCCATTTTTCGCTATTGTTAAACTTTCGGGTACATGTAATTTACCTAAATTTGTTTCATTTATTAATATTTCGCCATTAGGAATCGTTATGGGAGGTTTCTAAGTAACTTTTCGTAGGGTCCTACAGTGAACTCGAACTTTTTATCTTCGGGTGTTCTGAATTTGATAGGAATGGCAACATTGTCATTAAATAGCACGCCATTGGAAAAGTCTATATTTAGATCCATATTCATGATATCTTCTAATCCTAAGATTCCGTCAAAGAATTCATGGAAGTCATATAAGATAAATTTAATATGATTATTACTGCTGAACTCTGCAAACGCAGGAATTTTCGCTTGATATTCGATTGTTCTCTTTGCGAATGCCGAGGTGATATCTACATTACAACGATAAATGCATTCTGGATAATAAGTTTCTGCAAATCTAGGTCGAAGTAATGATCTATTACTGCCTGTGTCAAGTAATAATTTAATATTTGGATTTTGGATTTCTATGTACGGCAAGGGGTTGTTTGAGTTCAATTCTATACTGATTATAATTAGTAAAATGATTTCGTAGATTATTTCTATATGGATTTTGAACATTTGACTGAGAGTTTTGTCTTCCTATTCTGGACTGAAATGATGGGTTTCGACTTGTGGTTGACATTGGCTCTGGTTTAGGTAATTTATTAGATTGAACTTGATTAGGTCTAAACGCATTACGTTGCTGACCAAACACTTGTGCGTTTGTTGGATATTTCCGAGGGGGTTGTGGTCGTTGTTGTATATTTATGGGTTGACTTGGAAATGTTGTTTTGGCATTGTAATTATTATAATATCGATTTTGATTCGGGAAATTTGATTGATATTGATTATTCAAATTTCGGTTGTTAGCGTATTGATAACTCCGTTGATTATAATTTAGTTGATTTTGATAATTTGCTTTCTGAAATATACTATTCTGTTTGAAAGCATTATCACGTGGATAATTGTTACTGAAATTACCATATAATTTTTCAAAATTATTAAATTCATCTATGTAAGCTATTGCATCCTCGAGAGACTCTGGTTTCTTGAGGTGCATGTTATTTCTCAGGACACCAGTGCATCCTGCAATAAATGTGTTTAATGCGATTTTGTCGCAGTGGCGAATTTGAAATAATTTTTCATCGCGGTGTAAAGTAGTGTCATTACTCATCCGTTGGGTCACGTTACTTCGTAATAATTGAAGGCGTGTTCAAAATCATGCATTGTCTCAGTTTTGAATGGTCGTGTTCTTGTTAATTCTTGTATTAAGCAATCTAAATCGCGCCTATCTGCAAAACATTGTTGTAGGGCTGATTTGATGTCATTCCAAGAAAGTAATTCTCCACGATTTCCTACGAAACTTTCTGCTTTACCGACTAATTTTTCCTGAATACATTCGACAATTAATTTATTTAAATCCTCGTCATTATATACTCGATACCGTTCTACAAAACTATCACAACTTGCGATAAATTTATTAAGTGTATTTGCATCACCATCATATGGTTTGATGTTTTTAAGTTGAAATTTGAAAAGATCCCAATTAATTCGGTCGGCTTCTTGAACTGGTGGAACCATATTTTTATTTTCAATTAGATTTATATTGTCACTTGAATTTGTAGAAGTAGTTAATTCTTCTTCAATTGTAAGATTACAAAAATTATTTAATAAATCTTCAACTGTGTTCATTCAATTATTTCCCAGCAACGGTTTATTATTTACTTTGATCATTAATTATTCTTTTTAATTTCTTAATAAAATTATTTGCTTTCTTAAAATTATCTCCCTAAACTTGAAAAAAAGTAAGAAAGGTGATTTCTCAATAAAATCCTTTAATTTCTTATTATTATCTCCCTAAACTTGAAAAAAGGTAATGAAGGCGAAAGGAACTATTTGGCACTTACAGTTTTAATCTGAGGCACGTAGTTTCTTCCCTGACTTCTGCTTCTCTTGCTTCTTGGTTCTCGAAGTGTAGATTTTTGATTCTGGATACAGCTTCGATGTAGAAACACCTAGTTGTGGAAATTCGGTCCTTCAGCAAAATGTGATTTCTTCTTTTACACAACCGCACGTATCCTACCGACTGCGCCAGATATGTATCGTGAGACACCAAGAGGGTTTTTAAAAACTGTTTATTTCAATTATTACAATAATTGTAAAGTTACTATATACTAAATGAAATAGCAGAGAGATGTGTTCTCTTCAAGAGCAAGCTTAGAACTGATTGAAGGCTAATGCAATGGCTATAATGTAAACTTCTTATCTATAGTCTAAAAATAGGTTTCTAAGAATAACAGAGCAACCTTGCAGTTTATTATGTATACGCTGCACTTTATGGGTATGTAACTCGTGGGACATTTTTTCTCACCGAACGCACCTTATTTCTGACTTGATTGTTTCATCACTAGATTTCTTGTTACTTTTCCCGGACATAAAACAGCTTGCTGAAGGTTCTTTCAAATTATTTTTTACCAGCAAAAACACGCCATCTTGATCTTAAAATGCCAAAAGCATTCTCAACTATACGTCGAGCACGACTGAGCCGATAATTGAATCTTTTTTTGGAACATTGTTACGAACATCATTCTTACTGTATACGATGCGAAAATACAAGGAAGATTTTTTCTTGACAACTTTTATTTGTCAATATCAATTATTATTTTTAAAAGTTAACTACATATCAACTATACTATTTCCACCTTGAACAACTATATATAAGTTCAGAAAAAGGAAAATATATTTCAAATGAACAATATTATTTATTAATGGTAACGTTATCAATACCAATATATAATATGTTTATTTACTCACATTTAGTTACATAACAATTGTTAAAATTCATGCCAGGGATAACTTTGTCAGTCATCTGAGTCTGATTGAAAATCATGGGACTTGGGAGTGGAAGTAGAGCTAGTTCAAGGTTTTTCAGTAGTAATACCCGTAGGGCCTTGATAATACCGAGATAATTTTGTCATAGAGAATGCTGAAAGCGTGTTGCTTGATAATTATCCTTAAGAAAACACGCTTATTGGATTCTCTATGACAAAATTTTGAGGATTTATCAAGGCCCGAGGGGTATTCGATAAGATAATTTTTTACTTTGTAGATTTCAAAAAATTGATTGTCAATCTGACGTTTAATATTTATTCATTTTTATTTAATAAAACTACAGTTATGAAAAGTACAATTGGTAAATGTTAAATTGGAGGAAGAGTTTGCTGAAGTTGACGGATTGTTAAATTCCACTGTTTAAGAAATTCCTCGCATGGTGTTGATTATTTCACCGTAGCGTTCTTGGTCAATATTTAAGTACGGTTTTATTGAATTAGAGCTGCTATGTCCGGTCATTTTAATTAATTGCTATTCAGGAATTCCTCTACTTGGCAAATTGCTAGCTGCAGTTGATCTGTTCGAATGATTGGATATCTTTTCACACTTAGTGTCCAAACCAATAGCTTGCGCAGATGATTTGGTCCACATATTAATTATGTTCTTGCCTACCGGAATATTGTCAAACCATGTGTCACTTTCAGATTTCCAGAAACGATGTGGTCTCAAGAAAAGGCGACTGGAAGTAATATTTTTCCCTCTTTTGGACAATAATTTATGGAACAGGGCATGCACTTTCGTTTGCAATATTGGGAACAAGCCACTTACTATTTCTACAACTTTTCGATCCTCCTTGGCATGTTTTATTGAATATCGGATTGTATTCAATTCTGTTGGTTGGCGTTCCATCTTTATTTTTCTCAATCTTGAAATAATCTATAAGGCAATCAGCTGGTTCACCACCTCGCCAAGCTAACTCAGCAGCTACTATATGGTAAAATTTTTTCTGTAAACCTTCTGGTGTACTTTCATCTCATAATTCAATGATTCTTGCCAAATCACTTGAACTGATGATGAAATTTGCTGAACTGCATTTTCGCTTGTTTGGATCCTGCTGAAATCTTTTACGTTTTGCATTTATTGCATCTCGCGCATTTTTGAATATCACACTGGTAAACGGGTCGAATACAATTTCGAAGTCATTGAAGTATTTTTCCTGGAGTAGTTTACTCGTAGTATTCCAAATTATTTTTACAGTCGCTTCTTTATATTCAGTTCCGTCAGCTTTTCTCATATTTACCGCATAATCTGTCAATATATTAGCCAAATTAGGCAAACTCGTTTCAGCATTCAGTTCGTATTCTCTGATCGCACAAAACTGGAGAAATATTTTCCATGCATATTTTTTTGATTTGGTTGTATTTTTTTGGTATATTACTAGATATAATACCATTAATTGCATCGTCAGATGCATTACCAAATCTTCGCGGCATTTTTAAACCAGTTGTCAGTTTGACGTTTAATTAATTTTTAATCAAAAACTCGATGATCCTCTTTGTCGAAAACACCAAACTGAAAACTCGCTGTAATCCATAGGTGATTGGAATAAATTTGACACATGACTCTAAATTAAGTACCTAATTGGATTGATTACTATAGTTAGTAAAAAATTATCAGTAGTAATACCCCTAGGGCCTTGGTAATACCGAGATAATTTTGGATTTAAGGAGAGATAAATTTGGATTTAAGGATAATAGCCCTCGGCCTTCGGCCTCAGGCTATTATCAAGCAACACGCTTTCAGCATTCTCTATGACAAAATTTTGAGGATTTATCAAGGTCCGAGGGGTATTCGATAAAATAATTTTTTACATTGTAGATTTCAAAAAATTGATTGTCAATCTGACGTTTAATATTTATTCATTTTTGTTTAACAAAACTACCCCAAACTGAAAACACCACATGTAGGGTATTATCGCTGCAATCCATATGTGATTGGATGAAATTTGAAGAATGACTCTAAAATGAGTAATTTTATTGGTTACTATAGTTAGTAAAAAATTATCATTGTAATTAGAGCTAGTATAATGTTTGCTAATTTCGTACAGGTTGCTTTGCAAACAGGCCACGCAAAACTTATTAAAGAGAATAGAAATACGTTACAAACTATAGTTGATACAATAATTTTTTACGGTACTCACGATTTGCCATTGAGAGGAAAAAAAAACGTTGAAGGCGTTTTTCGAGATTTGTTGAAACTGAAAATCGATTCTGTTGATGAAATTTTGCGAAAACACTTAGAAAAAGGCCATAAAAATGCTCAATATACGTCCCCAAAATTACAAAATGAGATTTTAAATATAATTCTAATTAGAGAAGGATTGGTCGATTATGTTAAGACTGCAAGTGCCTACAGCATTTTGGCTGATGAAACAGCTGATATTGCAGGAAAGGAACAATTATCAATAGGTATTAGATATTACGATCAAAAGGAAGAATTTATCGGTTTTGTCGAGTTACAAAAAATGGATGCTCAAACAATAGCTACTGAAATTAATGGATTCATCAATGCCTTAAACATTGATGTTAACAAATGCGTGGGAAAGGGCTACGATGGCGGTGTCCAAAAAATATTGAGAGAAACGTTTAAAAAGGGTTTATATTTTCACTGCGCCTGCCACAAGCTAAACCAGTAGTAAACGACTTGAATAATGTTCCTGAGATCCGAAACTGCATCGGAACTGTAAAAGATAAGATAAATTTTTGAAGGAAATATGTTTTGCGTCAAAAATATGCACCGAAAATACCATTGCTGTGTGAACAAGGTGGTCGCATAAATACAAAAGTATTTCGATGTTTAAAAACCATTTTGTGGAAATTGTGGAAGGTTTGGAAAATATTCCACAGGAATGTAATTCTGGGACAAGAAAAGAAGCTTTCCAAGTGTTATCCGCAATTGAACAAACCACATTAATTGTCTGTATGTAGTATAGCCAAATACAATTCGCTGCTGTAACCCGTCGCAAAATACATTGCAGTCTAAAACCTTAGACGTAATTAAGTTTGAAGAGCACATTCAAACCATAAAAACAGCAATTACGGAACGTAGACTTTCTGACGAAGAAGACACTGAAGAATTATTAAAATCAGCTAATGAAATTGCTAAGGCTTTTAATCTTTAGCTGCATCTTCCAATGATATCAAGCCCCCAACAATATAGGGTAAATCATCCAGCTGGTTCGGTAGGCGAATATTTTCGGCGATCGTTGTACGTGCCCTATTTGGATTCATCATCCTTATTAGAGGCGAGTTTCGGTAAAAAACATTCACCAGCATTCGCTCTTTCATTGTTACACCCTGTTCGAATAATAAAAATTACAGCTCCAAAATTAAGAAGATGTATGGACGAAGTATCCAAATTGTATGAATTAGAAGCGGTCACATCTGAAGCTGAACTATAGCGCACTTTTTGGGTTAAAAAGCAGGAGGACTTCGAAGATTTGGAGAAAAAGGAATTCATCCAAATAGCAGAATGTTTTTATCCGAAAGTGAAAACAGCCCTAGAAATTTTACTGGCAATGCCTTATTCCACGGCTACAATTGAAAGATCATTCAGTACACTCAGACATGTGAAAACGTGTCTGAGATCAACAATGATTGAAGACAGGTTGAATGGACTTTGTTGCTCAGTGTACATAAAAAACTAAACAGTATGGGCGATTGTTTCACGGAAGACGTTATAAACCGTTTTGCAGAAGATCCTCGAAAATTACTTTCAAAGTAGAAGCGATTTAAATAAAATAAAAATGCATGCATAGTTAAATTAACTTTTATTTATTTAACTACTTATACAGCAGGATCATTTTCAGTTGTTTGCCCTACACACCGCACTACATAATATAATGTTTCATGTAGGTGTGTTTGTGTAGTGTGTATGACAAAACAGCCGCGGACGATCCGACCTAAAAAATTTGACTTGACCTCCCCCTCCTAGGCCAGAAGCTGGGTACGCTCATGATATTATTACATCGAACTGTCATTACTATTCAATTCTATACCGGTAATGCATGGCATTACTTGATAAAAGTCGCAAATTTAACAGATATATTAATAATTATTAGTTATTTAACCAGCGGTAATTTAGGTCATAACTCACGCTATGAAGTTTGCAGCATGAGCTGCAGACGAGTGCTGTAATTCATCAAGTAAGTTATGACTATTACCGCAAGTTGAATACCATACTTTATCTAAGACTATAACAATAAATATTAAGATACAAGTACAGAGAAATAAGTTTATTCACAAATCTTAATAGTTAGGTACCTACTTATAACAATGCTATTGGGATCTGACATGTCAGCTGCTAACTCTGGCGGCCAGATGGATGAAGTTTTTATTTCCAACGTCAACATATGCAATTGCATGTCAAGTTTTTGATTTCTTACAAATAAGGTCGCAAAAAGTGAATAATGGAAAGTGTTAATTTTGCAAATCGTAGAATCAGCAAGTCTAGAGAGTGTTGTGGCGAAAAATTGTAATTCTATAATATACAAATGCAAGTATTAGCTTTCATCGGTTTCCGAAGCCATTTTTTATTGAGAGAAAATCATTTTAGAGAGAAGGATTGATTTATTGAAGGTATGGAAAATCAATCTGAAAAAGAATCACACAACTCGAAGAATGACGGTGTGTTCTTTGCTTTTTTCAAAATAATTGATTGAAACTCAGATTAGTTTCCATTATTAATGAAAATTCCAGATGCTGCATCCAAAATATTTAGAATTGTTGGATCTGTGTTGCCTGAACATTTATTGGAATTATTAGATGAAATTTTTACAGTGATATGTGGTACGATAAATATGTCTTCTCCGATCTTAGAAGATGACAAATTCATGGAAGATTAAGTGAAATGACGGAGTAACAAATTTATGTTAAAGTTGGTTATTAGATTGAAGTTAGTTATAATAAGAATACACACGGAATGAAAAGGTTTTTCTTTTTATATTCATTATTAATACATCTTGAGTTACATTATGATTGATGGTGTTTCATTATGAAAACCACATTTGATTATATGAAATATTATGATTCTTCATTGAATCCATGTATACTTCTAAATAAATATTTTTCGTGAAATTTTAAATATATTTGTTTCAAAGGTCTTTCAGAAATAATTAAATGTCGAATAATAAAAAAAACTTCACAGTTCGATGAAGAATCATCAATAAAAAGTTTCGAAATATGTTTATTGATAATTGCCCATCATATCTGGCCGATTATAAACTTCCTACATAAGAAAGCTCGAATTAATATATCACTTAGACAAATACAGTTGATTTAGACTAGGTATTTTACAAATCAAATTAAATTGAATCAAAATAGATAAACAAAAAGCAGTACAGTTGACGATACCAGGCCTCGAATTCTCTTAATTTTTTCCACATTTTATTATGAATTTGGATCTTTCCAGCCTATCACCTTGTCTGTATTTTTGCTGGGGTTAATTTTCACCTACATATAGCTTCACACTGTCACTCGAAACTAACATTGTTACAGGAAAAACTCAAAAAACTATCAAATCTTTCATATAACTCGTATTGAAAGTTGGTTTTGAGACGCCATGTTTTGACGTTATTACCTAAGCTCCGCCTCCATGTCAGATCCCAATACAAATCTTAGTTTTAATTACTCATTTTGTTCATTATTAAAATCAAGTTAAAGTGAATATGTGGGATAGAATTATGCAAGTTTATTGTTTCTTTTTGTGTTTGTTGCATATATGTTGTTGATGTACTAACTGGTTGAGGTGTTATAGAACTGCATATTTTATTTGCAGTATCTGTCTTATTTTTTTCGGAATCATCAACGTACCCCTCAGCCATAATAGTTGATCGCCATCCGCTATGGCGTTTCAGTGCTGTTATATCCCCTCCAGCATTTACTAATAAATTCTCTGTTGATATACCTGTTCGCGAATCGGATGTTATTTCAGAAAACAAGTTCATCCACACACCCTTCAGCGACCGTTGATGACTTCCAACCGCCATGTTTCTTCAGTGCCCTTAAGTCTTTTCCAGATTCAATGAAAAGTGTAGCAGACTGTCTTCGAAATCAATGACCTGTATATGAGTTAGTATTGTCAAGTTAAAGAAGATTAGCTTCTGTGTGCAACGAACCAATCGTTCAGAAGTCAAACGGCGCACCTTGCATGCGACGGACGATGAGCGTATTGCTTCAGCTACATGCGCATGAGTGGTGGGGGAGCAACGTCGTAGTGGGAGCGCGGAGAGTAGGTACGAGAGAGCGGACGTCGGAACGGTCAGTCCCGCGGGTCAAGTTGAATAGTGTAGTTGTGGTCAAGTAGAATAAAGTAGAAGTGAGTAGTGACTAGTCCAGTGAGTGAAGTGTCAGACGACAAATCAGGTAAATCAACCATTAGTGCGCCGAAACCGCTGCGCCCGCATTTGGTTGAAGGGGAGGTGCATCCAATACCGGTTGACCGTAGGTACGCTGTTTTCTTGTGACAGTTGTCTTGCAGCGGATGCTGTGGATCACTGGCGGAAGAAACAGAGCGTATAGAAAGGCATCTGGCGATCAATTGGGTAGGGTGGCTGTATTGCAGTGGATACTGGGTACATCAATCCTCGCAGTTGAAAGTGGTGCAGGAAATACTTGCAGCGGATGCTGGAGTAGTGCCTGTACTCCCGTCAGACCTTTCCTGCGTCCAACGTAGGGGGGGCACAGCAGAGTCTAACTACCAGCTTGGTGGTGTTCTGTGTTGCAGTGGACACTGGGTACAGAACTCTGCATAGCTGTGGTGGATGCAATAAATGCTTGCAGCGGATGCTGGGGTAGTGATTGCATCTTTGTTAGAACACGCTGAAATGCCATTAGAATAACGGATGCCGGAGCGTAACCTGTGCCAGACCGTATTATCCGTTCCGATTCCCTCACGGGACCGCAGTAATAACTAAGCACGCTACTGAGTATCTTATCACGTCGTATGACCGTCATTTATGTATTTATGCACGAAACCGCTTATTCATTCTCGCTTTTTAGTTATAGTACTAACCACACGCTTCCGCTCTCATCCTCTCTCCCTCATCTCACCTCTCTCTCTCATTCTACATAGATACCGCTTGTTTACCGTTTGTATGCGATTTTACATGTATCACCGCCTTTCATCGCTATCATTGTATATAATTTATTAATAGAGAAGTTTACCTTATGTATGAAGTGTAAAGCATGCTAATATAATAAGATTGAACCCCTTTATCTTCATCTGAATCTACTAGGGCTCGAACCGTTCCACTACTAAGCGCAGGTTCGAATAGGGTGACGCCTAATCAGGGGAAAATAGTCTGGCGCCTGAGCAAATCCGAAGAAAGGATGTCACATGTGTCAGGCACTTTATAAAACTGAGGTTTACCTATAAACTGATCGATAAATTTTTTATTGTGATAAGCATAGAACAGGCGGCGATCCTTTGCTGCTGCGAAACGAAAGGCTATGTACAGACTTTTGATGGGAAACGCCAATTTCTAGAGGAGTAAGAGAAAAGGAAGCCTACATGTTAAGAGATCGATTTTTGTGAGAAAATGAATGCAGAAAACCGCACATTGATATCCTGACTTGTTCAAAAGATAGTGAAAGTGTTTTTCAATTTTGTGCATTTTTGACCGACCCCCTCAACTGGTTTATTGGTGAATATTTCTAGTTTCTGTAAAAAAATTCTTCACACGCTTTTTGAAAGGAACCCAATGGTGTTCCTAATTTTTCATTAAAAAATATGGTTTCGGAGCTGACATCGTATTTTTTATAAAATTCTCTTTCCAAATATATATAATAGTTGCTACTTCTCTTTAAAACTTAATTCCTGTGAGGTAGTGCACAGTGTAGGAGTATTGCGCTGGATATATTACGACGCACGCGGCGCATAAAACACGCTGAACCCGACTTTATATCGTATAAAGAGGGTCATAACTCATAACTCCCTGGGGACATTATAGATTCTATAATTCCCTCTACTTCTCACAAGTAAAAATTAAATAAGAAATGCTAATGCTAATATAATATGTATATATTATATATTTCAGCACTACTTCTTATCATCTCTGACCTACTTTTCTTCATAAGATGTAGGATCTGCAGAACAAAAACCTGCAAATATAATATAATCATCATAGTGAGACGGTAATTTCCTAGAACGAACAGCCCTAGTCCCTTTCTGAATACGTTCCTCATTTTTTTGATTATTGCAATCTGTATCACTGCGAACAGTCCCACTTGCCTCCGACACTTCTTCAACATCATCATCTGGAATAACAATACAAGGAGAGTCTTTATCTATGAACCGAACATCTCTAGCTTCGACAGCTCTTCCGCCAACTGGAACACGATAACCTAGATCTGTATAACCTACTTATACTCCTTTCACAGCTTTACTATCCTGTGTAGACCTCAATACATCTGGAACCTTGGCATATGCTACACTACCATATTGCATCATATTTCCTATAAAAGGCCTATTACCAGTGAAAATCTCATAAGGCGTTAACTTTTCTAAAGAACTTGAATCTAATAAACAATTTCCAATATAACAAGCCGTTTTAACAATCTCTGGCCAATATTTCCTATCCAAATTAGACACACGACGAAGACAATTTGCACGTTTCATTATTGTCCTATTGTACCTTTCTGCAACACCATTGAGCTCATGATTGTACGCTATACTGGGCCTAATTCTGAAATATTTATCCTCAGAAAAATCTCTATTCAAATATTCCTTGTAGTCCTGTGTTACACAGTATTGTATAACACTTTTGTGTTGACACTTTCAAATGTGTCAGATGTGTTGAAACAGTAGAATGATATGCAATGACACTTGACACTTCATGAAACCGAGGTGCGGGAAACGTATGGTCTGTTTCAAAAATTACGCGACTGCACATTTAGCACTAGATGATTACATAAAACTATTATTTTTTATAGTAAACATGTGCGTAATATAAGCCGCGCTAGTCGAGCCTCAGGATTGTTGGCGCTACGGATTATTTTATTTGATATTACGAATAATTTATGCATCTCTATATTAAAAATTTACAAATTCTACATTAATTGATTTATTATAAGCTTCGCTTTGTGTGTCATAGTTATGCCAAGTCTGATACCCAGCACTGACCTGAGCCAACAGAAATTTGATGCTGAAGCATTGAGTTTCAGTTTTAAGAGTGCCAGATTTGTTTTTAATACTTTAGGCAACCCATGACTCACGACTGTGTCGTGACACAATTGTGCTGGCACAAAGTGTTGAAACACTAGGTTGTGTTAGTGTCATTGTTTCAACACCCAATATTTCACTGTGTTACCCAGGCCTAATTCCTTGCCATTATCACAGCGAACCTCCTGTAACTTGTTACCTGTAATGTTTTCAACATAATTCATATACGATTTGAAACAATCAAAAACTTCAGTCTTTGACCTAATTGTATATACCCGTGCAGCTCGAGAATAATCATCGATGAAAGTTACAAAATACTTTTCTCCTTTGTTACCCACAATATCCATATACTTTACATCAGTGTGTATTATCTGACTGATATATCTTGCTCGTTTTCTATTATTTTCAAATTTGATTGTAGTCATTTTATTTTCCAAGCAATACTCATATTGTAAATGCTCAGTTTTCAAACCTGGCAACCCCTTCACAATGTTATGTTTTTCGATAATACATAAATCCAAACCAAAATTTCTGCGTCATCAGGTTTCATCTGACCAACATTCACTTCAACTGTTAAGCTACTCACTTCTCTACCTCTATCCTCACTTGTACTTTGGTTTTCAGTGTTACCTGCAAAATCTTGCCTATTTCCCTTATGTCCCTCAACATATCTTCTGAAATTATTCAAAAATTTTCCTGTTTGGTATCTACGTTTTTATAATTTCTTCTCACAGTAAAACCTTTATTTACTGATTGATTTTCTGGGCATTTTCTGATATTACCGAGTTTCTGACAACCATAACATATAACTTCATCTTTCATGGCTGCTTTGAAGGTACTTGGATCATCTAATCTTTTATTTCTTTCGTCTTTTCTCTTCTGTTCTTCTGAACTATCATACAATTGTCGATATATAATTTTCTCTCTAATATATTCAACAGTACGCTGATCCTCCGGAAGTAAATCAATTGTCTCCACTAAATGTTTATAGCTTTATGGAAGACACATCATTAAATATCCGAATCTTCTTTTTCTTGTAACATCGCCACCTGCTTTTCTTAAATCCATGATTTTTCTATCAAATAATTCGAAAAATTTTTCTAGCTCATCTTCATTAATGTTCAGACTGCTTAATTGCTTTCCTATCAATAGCTGTTTTGCTTCGGATTTGTGAAACATTTCTACAGGTGTTCCACACTCTATAATTAGATCTGGTTCGACTGCCATTGATATGTAAAATTTCGCTTTTGCAACCATTTTGTTCCAATCTCTTTGAGCGGTTTCTTCAGGTTAAACCTCGTTCTCGATAACATCGAGAAAGTCTTCGAAATCAGCTAACAACATAAACTGGAATCTCCATTTGTCATAATCTTGGGTGGGGGGGGGGGGGGGTGGGGGGGGGGGGGGGTGGGGGGGGGGGGGGGTGGGGGGGGGGGGGGGTGGGGGGGGGGGGGGGTGGGGGGGGGGGGGGGAACATCACAAGAAATAACACATATGAAACGTGTTCCTTACCGAGAAGCTGTTGGCAAACTTATATATTTGTCACAGTGGACAAGACCAGATATAAGTCATGCAGTATCTGTTGTGAGTAAATTCAACAACAACCCTGGATGTGCTCATTGGGTTGCTGTAAAAAGAATTTTACGTTACTTGAAAGGGACTATGAACAAGAAATTGGTATATCAAATGAGTAAGACGAAAGAAATCATTGGTTTTTGTGACTCGGATTGGGCAGGTGATTCAGATGATCATCGTATGCTGGTTATATTTTTAAATTGGGAAATTCAACAATATCTTAGAATTGTAAAAAACAACCCACTGTAGCCTTATCGACTACGGAGGCTGAATATATGTCACTGAGCCATGCCACAAAAGAAGCACTCTGGTTACATCAAATATTTGAATTGAATCTTGATAACATTTTTAGTAGGCCAATACAGATTTATTGTGACAACAGAGGAGCAGTAGAATTTTCTAAAAATAATATTTACCATGGAAGAAGTAAACATATTGATATACGGCACCACTTTATAAGAGAAGCATTAGAAAATGAAAAATTTTAGTTCAACCGATAAGGACAGATAATATGAAAGCAGATGTTTTGACAAAACCACTCCCTGTTGAGAAATTTATCAAATGTTATCATGATTTTGGTTTAATGGACATTGAAGAATATTTTTGCGAAGATGACAAGTAGGTGGGGTGTTGGAAATAATGAGATAGACTTGTCACCTTCTATATTGTCAAGGATATTAATATTGTAAATGTTGAATTCTCAATAAATTGTTCTCAAAAACTTGAGTTCATTAGAAACTAACATTGTTATAGGAAAAACTCAAAAAACTATCAAATCTCTCATATAACTCGTATTGAAAGTTGGTTTTGAGACGCCATGTTTTGACGTTATTACCTAAGCTCCGCCTCCATGTCAGATCCCAATACAAATTTTAGTTTTAATTACTCAAGTAGAATAAAAAGGCGGAGTCTACCCCACAAAGTCGTTAGGTCAGCCCATAGGTGAACTGAGGTAACCTAGAAAGATGTCTATTCAAGATGGCGTCCATCCAAGATGGCGTCCCTCCATATGAAATGACGTAACCTAGATGTCTATTCAAGATGGCGTCCTGGGGGCCCTCCAAGATGGCGTCCGTCGAAGCGGTGAGATGTCTCTATTCAAGATGGGGCCCCTTCAAGATGGCGGGGGGCTTCTGAAATGGGGCCCCTTTCATCCAAGATGGCGCTAGTTGGGATGGGGGAACCTAGCTGAAATAATGATAAATGAAAAAATTCTGTCGTGGGATTCGATCCCTATCGGTCTAGTACCAAAGTCCAGCGCTCTATCGTCGAAGCTACGCTGCCTTCCAATCGATGTAAGCAAAAATGTTGGTGATATATGCTACGATATATGAGTAGTTTCAGTTCGTTATAATAAATGAAAAAATCCTGTCGTGGGATTCGATCCCACAAAGTCTAGCTATATGAGAGGGCGAAATAAATATTAATATTTAATAAGCTGAAGAGCTAAAAGAAGTTTTGTTCATTATTAAAATCAAGTTAAAGTGAATATGTGGGACAGAATTATGCAAGTTTATTGTTTCTTTTTGTGTTTGTTGCATATATGTTGTTGATGTACTAACTGGTTGAGGTGTTCGAGAATTGCATATTTTATTTGCAGTATCTGTCTTATTTTTTTCGGAATCATCACCCCTCAGCCATAATAGTTGATCGCCAATCCGCTATGGCATTTCAGTGCTGTTATATCCCCTCCAGCATCTACTAATAAATTCTCTGTTGATATACCTGGTCGCGAATCGGATGTCATTTCAGAATACAAGTTCATCCACACACCCTTCAGCGACCGTTGATGACTTCCAACCGCCATGTTTCTTCAGTGCCCTTAAGTCTTCTCCAGATTCAATGAAAAGTGTAGCAGACTGTCTTCGAAATCAATGACCTGTATATGAGTTAGCATTGTCAAGTTGAAGAAAATTAGCTTCTGTGTCAGGCACTTTATAAAACTGAGGTTTACTCATAAACTGATCGATAAATTTTCCATTGTGATAAGCATAAAACAGGCGGCGATCCTTTGCTGCTGCGAAACGAAAGGCTATGTACAGACTTTCTAGAGGAGTAAGAGAAAAGGAAGCCTACATGTTACGAGATCGATTTTTGTGAGAAAATGAATGCAGAAAACCGCATATTGATATCCTGACTTGTTCAAAAGATAGTGAAAGTGTTTTTCAATTTTGTGCATTTTTGACCGACCTCCTCAACTGATTTATTGGTGAATATTTCTTGTTTCTGTAAAAAATTCTTCAGACGCTTTTTGAAAGGAACCCAATGGTGTTCCTAATTTTTCATTAGAAAATATGGTTTCGGAGCTGACATCGTATTTTTTATAAAATTCTCTTTCCAAATATATATAATAGTTGCTACTTCTCTTTGAAATCATTCATTTTGTGGCTGCTTTCAACTTATTTTAGATTAATTGTTGCGGTAGAATTAATTAATTATGGAATTCTTTCAAAATAGGCTATAACTATTATTTTTAACAGCTGTTTGTGCAAGAATATTTTGTTTAATATTTAAGCATGGCAACATAGATTTTGAAAATTAATCTAAAATGAGTTGAAAACCGCCAAAAAATGAATGTTTTGAAAGAGAATGTCAGTGAATGTCATGTATCTTTATGATATACTTTTCAAATTTTGGATTGATTGGGCCGATACTTGGTGTAAATTAATAAACATATTGAAACAATGGTTAAAAATAACAATTTACACATTTATTATAAAAAATTACGCATGACGCACGTTTCGGTGGAACTTCATCTTCTTCAGATGCTAATGGCAAACTAACTATGATTCTCTGTTATATCGAAAACAAGAAATGACAAATTATGTAGAAGGAGTGAATACAATGATGGTTACAAATAATTATTAGAAAAGGAAAAACCAATTCTGAACTGCTAGTCAGGTAGTTCGGTAATTTTGAAAAGATTGAGAAGGGGGCTTGAAGTATGATCGATTTGGCTATTCAATAGGAGATCGGAATGCTTGTATTTATTTATCTGTAATGATTCTAGAAAATTAAGTTTAATTCCCTTACTTTCAGTATTTAATATTTTAAAATCGAAATTGAATGTGTGATTTTCTTGGATTAAATGGTTTCCATAATGTGAATCCGACTTCTGATTAACAGAGCTACGTTTGTGTTCTGAAATTCTAGTTTGAAAACTTCTGAAAGTTCTACCAATGTAAAACTTATCACAATCGCCACAATTAATTTTATAAACTCCTGATTTATTATCTTTAAGAACTTTGGATTTATTATTTTTTATATGATTTCCTAAATTATTACCGGTGCGATAAGCAATGTTAGTGTTGTGCTGAGATAAGAGAGATTTAAGTTTTTTACTTGAATTTCCGATGGAAGTGAGGCTGTTATATTTGATATTATTTTTAGTAAGGGGGTACACCTGGTTAATCGCATTTTTGAAGAACTTTTTATCTATCATATTGTCTATAATATTGGGATCATAATTATTATTTACGGCAATTTGTTCAATTATATTTTTCTCGATGTTAAAATTGGCGTTTGAAAGTGGAATATTTATTAAACGATGTACCATACTATTGAAAGCTGCCATTTTTTGTTGGAATGGATGTAGGGAAGTACTATGTATGACGCTATCAGTGTGCGATGGTTTGCGAAAAATTGAAAAATTATGTTTGTTATCTACTTTTGTTATTTTCAAATCCAAATAGTTAATTGAGTTATCTTTTTCCATCTCTAAAGTGAATTTTATATTAGGGTGTAAAGTGTTAATGAATGTTTGAAAGCAATCTAGTTGTCTAAGAGTACCAGTAAAACAACAAATAATATCATCCACATATCTAAACCAATATACGAATTGCCGACTAACAGGATGATTATAAATTGACTGTTCCAAACTATCCATGAATACTTCAGCCAACAAAGGGCTCAGAGGGTTTCCCATAATTAAGCCTTCGGTACTGCTGTAAATCTTATCATTGAAACTAAAATAATTCTGTTCCAGGCATAATTCCAAAAGCGACAATATATCTGATTTTATGAAAGGATTAACAAGATTGCTATTAAGTAACTTTTCTATTAGGGTTAAAGGAACCTTGGGTGGTATACTTGGAAAAAGATTAACTACATCCCAGGACATCAATTTAGTTTATAATAAATACTGAAAGTAAGGGAATTAAACTTAATTTTTTAGAATCGTTACAGATAAATAAATACAAGCATTCCGGTCTCCTATTGAATAGCCAAATCGATCATACTTCAAGCCCCCTTCTTAATCTTTTCAAAATTACCGAACTACCGTACTAGCAGTTCAGAATTGGTTTTTCCTTTTCTAATAATTATTTGTAACCATGTTTGTATTTACCCCTTCTACATAATTTGTCATATCTTGTTTTCGATATAATAGAGAATCATAGTTAGTTTGCCATTAGCATCTGAAGAAGGTGAAGTTCCACCGAAACGTGCGTCATGCGTTATTTTTTATAATAAATGTGTAAATTGTTATTTTTAACCATTGTTTCAAGATATACTTTTCTATTATATAAGTTATAAACTTCATTTCTGACCGGGATATTATAAGCTGAAAGCGGGTGTTCCTAGCCAGCGTTTGTAATACGCAGCGTGAACTGAATAGGGAATTCCGCGGCAGCAGGAGCGTATTTTTTATCACGCTGCGTATTTCTGTTTTCCTAGGGAACGTTATATTTCCCAGTAATATTCAAAAGTTTTGTTACGATGAGCCGTTTAGAACCATAAAAGCGAAAATTATAAGCTCTTCTGCTCAAAGATACATTTGGTGGAGGACGATGAAGAAGTAAGAATATTAGAAAGTTGTGTAAACAGAGAAGCTGTCAGTAGTGTATTTTTTAAACGGAAAGAAGAGGGAACTTCTAATACATGGATCAACAAGCATTTGCCTGACGAAGAAGAGAAGTTTGAAAACTTTTCCTTCGTAACTTGTCTGCAATGTCTTGCAAAACTTTGTCGTTTTTGTGCCTCTTTTTATATTGTGCATTTTTGATGTACCAAATTAACTGCTCGTCCCCTTCGTCAGTAGAGGATATTCTTTCAAGTTTTGAAGTTTTTGACATTATAATTTTATGAAAATTACAAAAAACAGTCACCATGACAAATACGCCGCGTACAAAGTAGTGCACAGTGTAGGAGTATTGCGCTGGATGTATTACGACGCACGCGGCGCATAAAACACGCTGAACCCGACTTTATATCGTATAAAGAGGGTGATAACTCATAACTCCCTGGGGACATTATAGATTCTATAATTCCCTCTACTTCTCACAAGTAAAAATTAAATAAGAAATGCTAATATAATATGTATATAATATATATTTCAGCACTACTTCTTATCATCTCTACCCAAAATTTCTTCATAAGATGTAGGATCTGCAGAACAAAAACCTGCAAATATAATATAATCATCATAGTGAGACGGTAATTTCCTAGAACGAACAGCCCTAGTCCCTTTCTGAATACGTTCCTCATTTTATTGATTATTGCAACCTGTATCACTGCGGACAGTCCCACTTGCCTCCGATACTTCTTCAACATTATCATCTGGAATAACAATACAAGGAGAGTCTCTATCTATGAACCGAACATCTCTAGCTTCGACAGCTCTTCCGTCAACTGGAACACGGTAACCTAGATCTGTATAACCTACTAATACTCCTTTCACAGCTTTACTATCCTGTGTAGACCTCAATACATCTGGAACCTTGACATATGCTACACTACCATATTGCATCATATTTCCTATAAAAGGCCTATTACCAGTGAAAATCTCATAAGGTGTTAACTTTTCTGAAGTATTTGTGGAATTCTGGACTTCCATTGTCTATAAAAATATATCTGAAAACAAAAATAAAAGAAAAGAAAAAAAAACATCGAAATCGGGAATTGCTGATCACGCATGGACAAAACATCACAACATTAAGTGGAACGATGCTAGGATTATCCACCGGGAACAGAACTGGCGAAAACGAAAATTCAAGGAAGCTGCTTTCATCCAACAGAACCATGAAGTTTTCAGTAAACCCAGTGTTGAAGTGGCAAACGCGTGGCGACCAATCCTGGCGCGCATCAGTGGTCTCAAGCTCCTCCCCTCGCCCAATGGGAGAGACGTCCAACACGGCACAACTGATCAAGGGAGTATATAAAGATCAATCCAAACTCTGATAATCAGTTTACACTTGAGAACGGTTAGAGATACCCAACTAACCGAAACGTCGTGTATATTGTATAATTTTATTTTTTCACCATTTTCCATCTTATTATTTACTAATATTATTTCATTTCTTTTTTCAGATACTACTAATTCATTGAATTTAATTTTTCAGCTATTTTCTTTTCTTGCCACTTACTAATCAAATTTTCTTTTCTTTTATTTTTGTTTTCAGATATATTTTTATAGACAATGGAAGTCCAGAATTCCACAAATACAGAAGAAACATTGTCGAAACCATTCAAACTAACATTTTCTGAAGTACTTGAATATAATAAACAATTTCCAATATAACTAGCCGTTTTAACAATCTCTGGCCAATATTTCCTATCCAAATTAGACTCACGACGAAGACAATTTGCACGTTTCATTATTGTCCTATTGTACCTTTCTGCAACACCATTGAGCTCATGATTGTACGCTATACTGGGCCTAATTCTGAAATATTTATCCTCAGAAAAATCTCTATTCAAATATTCCTTGTAGTCCTGTGTAACACAGTGTTGTATAACACTTTTGTGTTGACACTTTCAAATGGGTCAGATGTGTTGATACAGTAGAATGATATGCAATGACACTTGACACACCATGAAACCGAGGTGCGGAAAACATATGGTCTGTTTCAAATATTACGCGACTGCACATTTAGCACTAGAGATGTGTTGTATCATGGACTATAGGCAGCCCACATTACATAAAACTATTATTTTTTTATAGTAAACATGTGCGTAATATAAGTCGCGCTAGTCGAGCCTCAGGATTGTTGGCGCTACGGATTATTTTATTTGATATAACGAATAACTTATGCATCTCTATCTTAAAAATTTACAAATTCTACATTAATTGATTTATTATAAGCTTCGCTTTGTGTGTCATAGTTATGCCGACTCTGATACCCAGCACTGACCTGAGCTAACAGAAATTTGATGCTGAAGCATTGAGTTTCAGTTTTAAGAGTGCCAGATTTGTTTTTAATACTTTAGGCAACCCATGACTCACGACTGTGTCGTGACACAATTGTGCTGGCACAAAGTGTTGAAACACTAGGTTGTGTTAGTGTCATTGTTTCAACACCCAATATTTCACTGTGTTATCCAGGCCTAATTCCTTGCCATTATCACAGCGAACCTCCTGTAACTTGTTACCTGTAATGTTTTCAACATAATTCATATACGATTTGAAACAATCAAAAACTTCAGTCTTTGACCTAATTGTATATACCCGTGCAGCTCGAGAATAATCATCGATGAAAGTTACAAAATACTCTTCTTCTTTGTTACCCACAATATCCATATACTTTACATCAGTGTGTATTATCTGACTGATATATCTTGCTAGTTTTCTATTATTTTCAAATTTGATTGTAGTCATTTTATTTTCTAAGCAATACTCATATTGTAAATGCTCAGTTTTCAAACTTCACAATATTATGTTTTTCCATAATACATAAATCTCTAAAATGTACATAACCCAAGATTCTATGCCATTTTTCTTTACATGTTTACATTTACGTTTGAATACATTGTGGAAATATGACCTGAATAATTCTTATCAACAACACATCTTACAGGATATAATGAATTTTGCATAACTGACCTAAATAACAATTTTTCTTTTTCATCATAAACTTCTGCATATTTTTCAAGCATAAAAACTGTATTACCAAGACTTGTTCTAGTTGATACACTCAATAAATGTTCACTCATTTTAGGAACATAATAAACATTTTGAATATTAACTTTACAATTATCAATTACACATAAAATATTACCTATTTTAATGGCATCAACAAAACTGTTATTTCCAACTTTTACCTTAATTGGAACATTCAAACTTTTCCAGGAGTAGTAGAAATCATTTCTGTTCACAACATGGTGGGTGCATCCGGAATCAATTAACCAAACCAAAATTTCTGTGTCATCAAGTTTCATCTGACCAACATTTACTTCAACTGTTAAGCTACTCACTTATTTACCTCCATCGTCACTTGAACTTTGGTTTTCAGTGTTACCTGAAAAATCTTGCCTATTTGCCTTATGTCTCTCAACATATCTTCTGAAATTATTCAAAAATTTTCCTGTTTGGTATCTGCGTCTTTTATAATTTCTTCTCACAGTAAAACCTCTATTTACTGATTGATTTTCTGGGCATTTTCTGATATAACCGAGTTTCTGACAACCATAACATATAACTTCATCTTTCATGGCTGCTTTGAAGGTACTTGGATCATCTAATCTTTTATTTCTTTCGTCTTTTTTTTTCTGTTCTTCTGAACTATCATACAACTGTCGATATATAATTTTCTCTCTAATATATTCAACAGTACGCTGATCCTCCGGAAGTAAATCAATTGTCTCCACTAAATGTTTATAGGTTTCTGGAAGACACATCATTAAAAATCCGAATCTTTTTCTTGTAACATCGCCACCTGCTTTCCTTAAATCCATGATTTTTCTATCAAATAATTCGAAAAAATTTTCTAGCTCATCTTCATTAAAGTTCAGACTGCTTAATTGCTTTCCTATCAATAGCTGTTTTGCTTCGGATTTTTTCATAAATAATCCATCCAATTTGTGAAACATTTCTACAGGTGTTCCACACTCTATAATTAGATCTGGTTCGACTGCCATTGATATGTAAAATTTCGCTTTTGCAACCATTTTGTTCCAATCTCTTTGAGCGGTTTCTTCAGGTTAAACCTCGTTCTCGATAACATCGAGAAAGTCTTCAAAATCAGCTAACAACACAAACTGGAATCTCCATTTGTCATAATCTGTTTTACCAGGCTCAAATTTTGGGAGGATACCATCCTTCTCCATTATGTCATCTCTTAAAAAATATTCAACAACTTACTGGAACTTGATCTTCTAATATTTCTAGTTATATAACTTTAATAACCACGCTCTGCTACCATATTAGAATTATCACTTTATGGAATAAAATTTTTCCTTCTTCAAACAATAATTTATTCCAGATAAACACTCCTTCAATTTTATAACGGCGCTACTCTCTCAATTATTATTACAACACTGACTTAATATTATATAAGAAATATAACTGCCAACTTATGATATTATGTTGTTACCAACATTAATTCATCATATATCTCTAAAAATTACAAATAATAAATGTACAATTTTGAAATTTTCCTTAAAAATTACTTCTGCTACTGGAAACAATTTCTTCTTTTGTATGGCTGGAGCTTCTGTTCACTACAGTCGAGGTACATGCCTCTAATGGCAAAGTAGACAACATACGCGTCGTTTTATTTCTTAATTCGATGCTATCCTCCAAATACCCCTCAGCCACCGTGCAACTTTTCCAACCTCCATTTCTTTTTAAGTTAGTCATAGTTGCTCCTGCATTGGCTAGAGAAGTAGCAGAAGTGCGACGAAGGCAATGTCCCGTATAGGAAGATTTTGCTGGGGATTTCCCCAAACATGCTTTTTCCAATTGCCTGAGATGTACATTCATTTTTTAGGAAACCCAAAAAAAATCGTTCAATACCTTCAGACGGCAAAGACATATATACTCTTAATGAAGGCAAAGCGGAGAACTTTATTTCATCCACAACTGTAAATTACTGTCTTGCTTTCCGGTACGTTCACTACCATAACGGAATCCCGGTCCTCTATATCCGATATCTTCATATTCAAAAATTCCTGGCTTCTGCATCCTCCAAAATAATCCATAATCAAAAAAACCTATAATTAAAAAAGGAAATAAATACACACAAAAACGAAAAAAATTACCTTGTAAAATAAATGAATTTCATTAGCGTTCTTTAGAAATCTGATAACATCTTTAGGAGATGAAACTGCAGACTTTTTCGACTTATATCTCTTACTCTTTCGTTTCAAAAAGCATCTAGTTCATTGAACTTGGTAATATCTTGTTTCTCATGTATACTCAATATCGATTTTGGCATTGACCATTTAGCCCATATAAAGGTGTGGAAAATATAGTCGGTGTACTTTTATACTACAATTATAATTTAATACAGGTATTTATATAATCACTTTCAGAGTACATACGCTTCGCTTCTATCTATCATATCAATATCAATATCAAAAAACTAGATCTAGTCTAACTATTATGAAAGTATGTCCGATTACACACGCACGTCTTTCACCCGCGCAACAACATGTTCAAATATAAATGTACAATATTATTCTTAAACCTAACACGCCTCCTTACATTTATATTCTTCCAATTGTCTTATTCAAAATTCAACAATTTTCTAAAATATTCAAACTTATCTTTACATAAGGCTTTTGTAAATATGTCTGCAATGTTTTTGCTTGAATCTTCATTTATTTCATCATCTCTTACATAATCATGAACATAGTGACAATGAACCTCAATGTGTTTGAAATTTTTAGTAAAATTTCCATTTTTAGCTATGCTTATTGCACCTGAATTATACTTATAGAATTTTATAGGATTTTTAATTTCAACATGAAATAATTTTAGTAATCCTTTAGCAAATATTACTTTGCTTACAGCCTCTGATAACGCTACGTATTCTGCAAATGTTGAAAGTTTGGTTACAGATTTCTGTTTTCTAGATTTCCAATACACTATATTTCCAAACAATCTTATTGTATAGCCTGTTGTTGATTTTCTATCTAAATGATCACCAGCCCAGTCGGCATCAACGTAACAATCAACAATATCATTCCTATATTTACTTCTATATGTTATTTTCAAATTATTCGTTGAATATAAATATTTAAGAATCCTCAAAGCATACTTGTAATGTGTATTGTCATAAAAATTTTGAAATCTACTCAAATAATTAACACTGAAACTTATGTCTGGCCTTGCAGATGAGGTTATATACAAAAGAGCTTCAATTAAATTTCTATAATTTAGACCAGTTTCACAAATTTTTGCTTCAAGTTTGTTTCCATTGGTATATTATATAATTTACTGTTTTCTAATTCATATTTTGCAGCTAATGCTTTCATGTACTTGCTTTGATTTAATTTAATTTCACGCTGGTATGGATTATATTCAATCATTATTCCTGAATACTCTTTTATTATTCCTAAATCTTTCATACTGAATTTTTTCGAGACAATTAATTTTTGATTTTTCTTATTTCTGTTTGGTCTTTACCGCATATCAATAAATCACCTGCGAAAATTAATAACTACAGAGTTTTATCTGCTTTCTTGTAAGTATACAAACAATAGTCGACATTACTCTTCTCAAATCCTACACTAATCAAGTATTTATCAAAACATTCGTACCATAACCTTGGACTTTCTTTCAAACCGTATAATGCTTTCTTTAACTTACAAATTCTTTCTGTATCATCATCATATCCCTCTGGTTGATGCATGTATATCTCAGACTTTATGTAACCATTTAGAAATGCTGTTTCTACGTCCATTTGTTCAATTAATAACCCACTTTGACAACAATAGGCTAATAGTATTTTCAAAGTTTGTGTTTTAGTTACAGGCGAATAGACCTCATCAATTTTATCTTTTGTTGAAAACCTTTAACTACTAATCTAGCTTTATGAACAATCTCATACTTTTTTGTGAAAACCCATTTAACATCTAAAATCTTTTTATGATCAACCTTTTCTACTAATTCCCAAGTTTCATTTTTAATTAAACAATTCGTTTCCCTATTCATTGCTTCTATACAAAATTCGCGTTCAACTGATTTCATTACTTCCTGAAATGAATCTGGAATATCAGTTCTACATAAGTTTACAATTATATTACCACTGTATGCGTAATAGTCATCAAAATGTTTTGGTTATTTCTCTGCGATCTCTGTTTAATTGAATTACTACCTCGTTCAATATTTTCAGTTTCAATTTACTCATCATTTATTTCTTCGATTTCATCATCTATTTCATTTATTTCTTTGTTACTTTCAGATTCAGAATCAACTTCATCTAGTCCAATACACTTCGTATTTTCTTCTACACCATCAACATGCCTAGCAACTATGACTCTATTATTCATTAATACTTTATATCCTACCTCACTATAAACTATCAAAATACCAATATCTGCTTTTCTATCCCATTTAGATTCTCTCTTTTGCTCTGGTACCCTAACAAAAATTTTACCACCATATAAACGTAAGTTAGATACATCTGGTTTCTTTCCAAAAAATATTTCGTAAGGAGTTTTCCTTTCTATGGTATTAGCTAATGTACGATTTTTTAAATAAGTTGCAGTACAAACTATTTCTGGCCAGTACATTTTGTGTACTTTCGCTTCAGCTAGTAAACACCGTGACATATCCATTATGGTTCTATTAAAACAGTGGTTCTTAACCTTTTCATAATGAGGGACCATTTAACAACATTTCTGTCTTGTCTTGTCGCGGACCACCAACTTTTTGAAAGTAATATTACCTTCGAAAAGTCGATAAAAAATTAACAGTTATTTTTATCTATTTATGAATGAAACACTGATATTTTATAAAATTTTTTTTAAAGTAAATTTTATGTTAGAGAGGTGAATGTATTGTTTCAATGAGATTTTTGTGATTGCAAAGAGTCGAGAATCTGTGCTCGCATAAATATGTCGATGAGAATAAAGCTAAATAACATATTTTGAATATTTGGGAAATAAATAGCCTTTTGAATCCAAAAACCTTCAAGATTCGTTCCTGCCTCGGATATATATTTCAACTTGTTTGTTGTGTTGCATTTCGATCAATTTTTTAAAAATTCTATCAAGACCTTCAAAAATTCTGACAATGAAAGAATTGCAAACCAGTTTCTGAATACCTTTTGTCCTCGCAGTACGGAAAATAACGACTGAATTCACTTTTCAAATTTGTTCAATGGATTATCATGATTGTAACTCTCTTTGTTCTTGGTATTGTGTTCCCCAATCATTTCATACAAATTATCAAACATAGAAAATTTGTCACGTTTGATCTTCTTGATCCATAACTTGATTTTGCAATAAACGTATTGATTTTACCTTCATATGCAAATATATTGCCAATGCCGTGAAACATCAAATTTCCTGACTCTTGGAGTTGAAGGTTCAATTTGTTTATCTGAGCAAGAACAAAAAAATCGACTGAATAATACTGGTCATTCACGAGACTACCTAATGAAAAAAAGAACCACCAACTTACGTAAATTGCTGCAAGAGATCAACTATTCAACAGGAAAATCTGAAAATTGGCGATAACAGAGCAGACACAATTATGAAAATACGTTAATACTCGTATTTCTGAAGAACATACAACCTTGAAAGCATAATTCCGTTGGAAGGCCAATGCACCTCTGTGTGGAAAAGAAGGCTTTAGTACTCAGAGTTCATATCAGAGCATAATTGTTTGAGAATATGAATATTCAGTGCACTGCTTTTTTTGAAGTAAACAACTTTTATAGCTATTTTCAACGGAATAGCCAAGCATTCTGAGAAGATTTTGGCAGCCAAAGCTTGACGACGAATAACGCAATGTGTTGATATTACAGGCAGACGGTTTTTTCGTTTTTATCAATGCATAAAAACCAGAGCGAGAACCAAGCATAGCAGGAGCACCATCCGTACCCGCCAGCTTTTGCCATTGAAGACGATATTCCTCAAAATATAGGTAGACTTATTTCATCCATAACACCAACATCCAGCGTCGTTTTCAGTCGTTTTGAAAACAGTTACTATTCTTTTGATGATTCATTGTCATGCAGAAATCGATCAAATATAAGTAATTGACAGCATTGTGAAACTTCATCAGATTCATCACACTGCAGTGCAAAATAAGTACTGCATATATTTAAAAAAAAGAGCCGAGTGAAGAGGCTGAAATGACCGAACGCGACTTATTCAATATTTTTAAGATGGCTTCGTGAACCACCTCGGGTGCTTCCAGGGACCACCAGTGGTCCGCGGACCACCGGTTGAGAACCACTATATTAAAACGTTCATCTGTTTCGTTTAATTCATGTACATAAGCCGGAAAATTATTAATTACAAAACCTTTCTCTTTAGCAAAGTTATAAATTTTACCATTCAAATATTCTTTTCCGTTATCGCATATTGAGAACTTAAATTTTTTACCTGTCAAATTTTCTGTTTCATTTACGTACTGAACACAATCGAATACTTCCGTTTTATTTTTCATTATATAACCTCTAGCTATTTTACTATAATCATCTATGAACGATATAAAATATTTCTCACCCCTAACACCTGTTGTTTTAAAAGGTCCACACACATCTATATGTACGATCTCTAATAAATCTTTCGCTTTGTCTCTCTTGTTTTCAAAAGGAATATTATGCATTTTATTTTCTATACACGTTCTACATTTCATGAAGTCTACCTCTAAATTTTTCGGAATTCCTATGCCCTTACATTCTATGCCACTTTTCTTTCTGACTCATGCTTTCAATATTTTCATTTGCAATATTAACCGATGATATATTTCAACTTACTTTTCATTACATACAAACCATCCTTTCTCAAAGCTATTGCTACTATTTTTCCATTGTTATTGATTATTTTTGTCATTTTACTTCAGTAAAGTAAAGTAAAGTTTATTGATTTCAAAAATTATCCATATATGAAAAGAAAAAAATATATATCACAGATATATAAGATAAAACTGAAACATGTCAAAAGAACAGTAAATTCAATTACGACTACAAAACACCCTAAATTCCTTCATGTTATAGGGTTCGCACCGAAGAATAAATTTGTAAACCCTTCTCTTGAAAGCTCATAACTCCCTATCACCTGTAGACTCCTGGGCACGCAATTGAATATCCTAATCGCCATATACTATGTATACCGGAGAGCTATTGAATGTGGCGGGAAAAAATAATGATAAATTTGATGCGTGTTATTCTTATTTCTGCAACTCTCAAAATAGTGCCTCTGTTTGCGAAGAAACAATAGCAGCCTATATATATATATATATATATATATATATATATATATATATATATATATATATATATATATATATATATATATATATATATATATATATATATATATATATATATATATATATATATATATATATATATATATATATATATATATATATATATATGTAATCCATATACCGTCAAGATATTATTCTTTGCAAACAAGCCACGACACGATTCTCTGTATTCCATACGAAGTGTAGTTCTTAAAGCTCATTTTTGAGCAACAAATATGCATCCAATATCAGAAGAACCTTCCCAAATTATGATGCCGTATGAAAGAATGGAGTGTAAATTGGCAAAGTAGAGCATCTTCAAAATATTAAGGTCATCCTGATCCCTCAGCATGTATAATGTATAGGATACAGAGTTAAGTTTTCTCCTTAACTGATTAACATGTGGTCCCCATTTAAGTTGTTTGTCAATGATAATTCCGAGTAACCTGACAGAATCTTGAACAGTAATGCTGCAGTTGTCATTACTAATTATATTTGGGTGAGTCAGTCTAGACCTATCAGAACAGAAAAACAGACATTCAGTCTTCTTCATATTGACCACATGTCCACTATTGCCACACCAACGATTGACGCCATCCAGAACATCCTTAGAGGCAAGCAAAGCTGACGGAACGTCCACAGATCTCACCAGAAAATTTGTTTCATCCGCATACATTACCGGACAGCAGCGATCCCCCGAACAAGCCTCAGCAAGCGAATTGATGTATACTATAAACAACAGCGGACCAAGGATGCTACCCTGAGGAACTCCCATAGTGATCTCTCTCTCTCTCTCTCGCTTTAGAAAAGTGCGGCATGCCCCCAATCTTAATGACTACTTTCTGTTTTCTTTTGCTTAGATAACTCTTAATGAGTTTTAACTAATTGTCACGGATCCCGCACATCTCCAACTTTACTAGCAGCCGGTCATGTTCAACGCAGTCGGATGCCTTGGACTGGTCGAAAAAAAGGCCCACAGGAATCTCGCCCTTTTCCAGGGCCATAACTGTGGCATGAGTTAGTTCGAATATTGCAGTATCTACATTTCTGTCCTTCACGAAACCATGCTGACAGGACACTATGACCTCAAATTTCTTGAAAAAGCTCAACAGCCTGATAGATAGTAACCTTTCAAAGATTTTTGAAAAGGAAGACAAAACACTTATTGGCCTATAATTACTCAGATCTTCGGCATCGCCTTTTTTATACAATAGTCTAATAATGGCTATTTTCAAGTTATCTGGGAAAATGCCTTCCAACTGTATATATGCACTTACAACGCTCATAGGAATGTCATCATGGCCGCAAGAATCCTTGTTTTTAATCACCATTGAACTACCCTCCAGATTTATTAATATATTATCCAGACAGGCACTAGAAATAGATCGAGTAGGCTCTCTGTTCGCAACATTGACATTAAACGTCTCCAAAAGTGACAAGAAGTTACCAGCATCTCTATCATCTGAGAGTATATTTACATTAAAATCACCTGTGATAATAAAATTACCTTTTTCATATAGACAAATTTCTAAAACAATCCTGATCTTTTCAAGAAAAACATTTACATCACAAAGAGGAGGAGTATTGGGTCTATAGACACAAAAAACTAATAATTTTGAACTTTTAAGAGTAAATTGAACTGCTGAAAATTCAACAGTATTTGGAACACTCAAGGCATTAAGGTCAAGCCTTTCAAAATACTTAAGTGCTTCTCTGCAATATATTGCACAACCTCCATGTTTGCCTATTGCACGACAAAATGCCGACACCAATTTATAACCAATGAGGTGAATAGCCTCCAGCTCATCTCGATCTTTTAAATGTTCTGTAATTGCTACTATATCCGCATATTGCTTTATTGTTGTTTATTTAGTGCGGTACCCAAAGATTGTACATTTTGAAGAATTAGGCAGATATCATTAGTTCTGCTAAGTTCCGAGACTACATTGCTTTGGCCCAAAGTTACTTCACAATTGGGGATGCACCTCCCTTCTGAAAAAACCCATTTCCAAATCAAAACTCTCTCAACATAATTCCCTCAGGCCAAAATGACTGATTGAACACCTCTGTGTAAGCTTCCTGCGTTGGAAAACCAACACTAAAAGCAGAATTACGGCCCTTTGTAACTAGTTTCTTTATCATGATCTTCTCATGATCCTTGACATCATTCAAATAGCTTTTGATCTTTATCTTTACTTATTGAATAAGTATTTTGTTTAGAGACAGTCTGATACCAATTCGTATTAGATGAAGGAGTTGAGTCGGATGAGCCCTTGTCACCATTATTTGATTCAGAGGAAAACTTCAGTTGAGACTGGTTAGAAACAATTCTCGAGTGAGAGACTCCCGGAAAAGAAGAAGAAGGATGTTCAGTCAATGTCACGGTATTTTCCGGTTTGTACTGCTGACCTCTTCAATATGTTTTTTTGTTGTTTACAAACTTTTCTGCATCTTTTAAGTCTTTTTTCTCCATGTTTTTAACCTTATCTAGCAGGAGTTAATTATTTTGCATTGATATTTCATTTTTACTTTTGATTTCAGCAAAAATTCATTCTCTATTTCAAGTACCTTAATTTTAGTTATAGGATTATCAAGCTCGTTGACATTTCGTTTGATTTCACTCTATTCTTGATCGGCTTCGTGCACGCAAGTAGTGGACTTTTTACCAGGAGCCTGTATAATGCAAGTGTGTGCATTTCGCACACATTACACACTCTAACACTCTTTTATTACAGTGAGCACAAACTTTATCCTTTTTACCGTTATTTTCAGAAATCTTTGATGCACGATCATCAGACAAATCATCATCGGCGGCCATTTTATCAAATATGATACCTTTAGAAATAATTGTATGATTACCACTTATTCTACTCACACTGATCAAATTTGATTTCATATCCTTTGCCAAAAATACATTATTCATTTCTACTAAACTATCTTTGAAAGACTTCAAAATAACTTATTACTTTACCAATTTTGGTTGCTTTGAGAATCCTATTATCTCCTGAATATACATTTACTGGTGTTTTCAGCTTAACACAACTATCAAAATATTTTTCATCATTTACAATATAGTCTGTACAAACAAGCCATTCAATTTCATTACAATCATTACTTACTTTACCATTATATACTACATGATGATCTATCTTCGTTAGCCATGCATTTGTTTCTTCCTTTTTACCTTATGTTTCGCATAAGAACAATGACCTTGTTGTCCTCGGAAATTGTTGCCTCGACCTCTATACTGATTGCCTCTTCCAGCTCCTCTTTTTCCTTGTGATGATTGTCTTCCACTCTTGGATTGACCTCCATATTTGCAGTCCCTTTGAAAATGTCCACTCTCTCCACATCCATAACATTTCCATTCTTGTTTGTTTTTCTCCATAATAAAAGCATTGGTTTTCCTTCCAGGATATTCTTGCTTCAGAGTCTTCATTTCAACCATTTGGATCTTGCTTTGGACATACTCCACCATCTGATCCTCTTCTTTCAGTATATCGATTAAATCTCCAACATAACTTTAAGATTCTGGTAGGGAATAAAGCATATAATTCAACTTTTCCTTCTATGGTATAGTGGCACCTGCATTCGTCAATTCATTCACAGCTTTTTCAAATTCGCTAAAAAATGTCGCTGAATTTGTATAGTCGCTGAGTCTTAATTTATCCAATTTATTTCTATATATAATCTTAAGTGCTGTTGATTCCTTCAGATAGAGACTATCGAATTTTTTATGATCGCGAAAGCTAAATTTTTTGATTTCTTGACAAGAAAATACTCTAGCTTTTTTCAGCCGAAAGCCTCCTGATTTCCTTTTCAAAAGTGAACGCAGTATTTTATAATCGATATTTTATAATTCGATATCGATGCCTTCATTCATGTTGAGAATAGTCTTCAGCATGGAATAATGGTACCATAATGTTGATGGTTTATAGTAAGCTGATAATTTTGAGAAATATGCCAATAAAACTGCCTCAGAAAATGATTGGATTTTATTCGCTGCTCTCCAGTTCATGAAATTGTTAAACACTTTTAGGTAGAGATTTCTTGATTTTTCCGGCAATAGATTCAATGTAGTAATTTTGGCAATATCTCTTATTTCCGGTGGAGTACACAACATTTCTTCATCACTTTCGATTTCCATGATAAATTCAAGAACAATTACAATTTATGTTGAATAAAACGGCTGTTGCGGTAATTTGTTTATTCAATACTATGCAACTCACAATACATGTCATGTCACGTTCAGTGGCGCCATCAACTATTGATGGAAAACGGTGGTAACTCTGATTGCCAGACATTGTTAGTGACAATCTACATCCATGTTTCCTTTTTGGTTAATGAACGTACTTCAGTTATTGAATAATTAATCGTGATTTAGTTAGTTTTATAATAATTTTATTATAGTTGGATTTTGTGAATTATTTATTGAAAAATAAATACAAGACTCTTCACAATTCTGACATAATACATTAATTTATTAATTTTTATTAATCTGTCTTTTGAACGCTTGTCTATGTCCTGCACATGAAAGCCTACTATAATGATACAATCAACAATGACATCTATCGATATTCAACACCCCCTCTCAATTTAAATTAATATATTCTATTTCATTCTAAATTGCATAATATCCCTTTTATTCAAATAGTCCTAAAAACAAAACAAAAATCATAAGCAGATTCTTTCTAAGACGACAAATAAGATCGAAGAAAATTGAATTTTTCTTTGCCTAGTGACTTTGTAAAAATATCAGCGCAATTCTCTGATGAGCAAACATATTCAAACACAATTTCTTTCTTTAAATAGAGATCCTTAATGAAATGATATTTTATCTCAATTTGTTTACCCCGTTTAGAGTTTTCTATTCTTTATCATTGATATTGCGCTAAGATTATCAATTTTTAGAACAACTATTTCCGAATTTCCAAATTCAGACATGATTCCTTTCAAATTAATTGATTCCTGAGCTGCCAAACCAGCCGAAACATACTCAGCCTCCATTGATGATAACGCGACACAACTTTGTTTACGAGAATGCCAAGCTATAGGGTTCTTGGCATGAAAACAAACGAAACCACTAACACTTTTTCGAGTAACTTTATCTCCTCCCCAATCTGCGTCGCACATGGCTTCTAACCCTGTATCGCCTTTCGCATAAGTAAATCCATAATTTTTCGTTGCACTTAAATATCGTAATATTCGCTTTCCAGCAGTCCGTAGGTTTATAGTTGGCTTGTCTAAATATCTACTTACATATGAAACACTATAAGCTATGTCTGGTCGTGAAGTGACCGACAGGTACTTAAGACTGCATACTAATCCTCTATATGGAACGTTCTGTATTATTTCTTCTTCGCCATTCACTTCAATATTTACTATCAATGGTGTATTTGCTGAACGGCAGTCCTTCATACCAAATTCATTTAACAATCGTGATATCATTTTTGTTTGAGTAATTTTAATTCCGTTTTCCGTTTTGTTCAGTTCCATACCGAGAAAGGTTGACATATTCGTTACAGTTCTAACATTGAATTCTTTATATAAATTTTTTATTAATGAATTGACTGGTTCTTCTGATCCTGCAATAAGTGCATCATCTACCAATAATACTAAATAAACTTCATCTTTTATATACAAACAGTAATCATACTTAGATCTTCTGAATTTCAGATTGGACATCACCTCATTAAATTTTATATTCTGGACTTAGAAATGCACTTTTGTGCATTTCTAAGTCCATATAAAGAACGGTTTAGTTTCAAAATCTTTGATTTTCCAGGCCTTCTGGAGGTTTAATATATACATCAGTATTAAGTGTACCATTCAAAAATGCAGTTAGTACATCCATCTGTTTCAATTTCCAATCGTTTTGCACAGATACTGATATTAATATTCTGATTGTAGGCAATCTACAAACTGGTGCATAACTATATTCCTCTCCAGAATAAGGAACTTGGAATCCTCTGGCTACAAGACGAGCTTTTTTAGTACCATCTTCTTTAACCTTGAAAATCCATTTAGTATCTATAGCATATTGACCTTCAGGCAATTCCTCGGGACACCATGTTTGTAATTTTGCATGTGATTGAATTTCATTATTTATTGCCTCTCTCCATTCTTCTGACTCTCAGGCTTGTTTATACGTTTTTGGTTCGTCTTCTGTTGCTGAGAGCAAACAATAAGCTGAATCGACTTCATAATCTTCTAGGTGTCTAGGTCGTACTACATTTCTTCCTGATTTTGTTGTTATTTTATTTAACGGTAAGTTTTCTTCAATTTCTATGGAATCTTGTTTATTTTCTTCTTGTTCATCATTCTCAATTTCATCAATATTGTTTTCTTCACTTGCTTCTGGTTCTTCTATATTATTAATTTCATTCCCATTTATGAGATTTTGTTCTTTTTGTGCATTTTCCTTAAATTCCATG
Organism: Cynegetis impunctata; assembly: GCA_030704885.1. NCBI lineage: Eukaryota > Metazoa > Arthropoda > Insecta > Coleoptera > Coccinellidae > Cynegetis > Cynegetis impunctata. The sequence goes on along the minus strand of JARQZK010001472.1, from coordinate 109,145 downwards.
AACAATTCATCAAATTGTACATCTCTACTTTTGATTATTTTATCTTCTTCTGGAATATACAACCTATATCCTCCTCTAATTTATTATGTTTTGGCAATAATATGTACCATGATCGACACCCAAATATTCTCAATTTATTGAGATCATTTCTACCATGCCAATGTTTTGAAGGAGTTTCGCCTCTAGCAAGTGCTGTAGTTGGAGTTCTATTCAATTCATATGCGGAGCACTTCAGTGCTTCTCCCCAAAGATATTTTGGAATATTGGAATCAATTATCTTTGTTCGAATCATGTTAAGTAATGTTCGATTCATTCTTTCAGATTTTCCATTCATTTGTGGGCTATACGACATTGTGTATTCCAACTGTATACCATTTTGTTTACAGAATTGCTTAAAACATCTTGACGAAAATTCACCGCCATTATCCAATCTAAAACGTTTCACTTTTACATTCAACTGTCTTTCAATATTAATCACATATTCTTTCAAATTATCCTCTGCCTCATTTTTATTTTTCAAAATTTTTACTACTACAAAATGAGAAAAATCATCCAAAATTATTTGAAAATATCTACCTCCATATTATGGTACATGGAGTAATAGGTCCACATATATCACTGTGAATTAGTTCACCAATCGAATTTGATCGTTTTTAATTAATTGAAAATGGAAGTCTTGTTGACTTTCCTTCAATACATGTCGAACATTTTGACTTTGGGGTTTTTAAACCTAGCTGATGTAAAGCATCATATCTAACATGGCCCAATCTTCTATGCCAAATTGTTTCATCAAATATTACATGGCACTTTTCATTATTGTTAACTTTATTTTCTGTATTCAATATATACAAGCCATTTTTATTTTCGCATTTTAGAGAAAAATTTTTACCACAAATTATTGTTCTATCCTTTTCTACAATGATTCTATGTCCTTTTGATGTCAATTTTGATGCAGACATCAAATTATGTTTAATTTTAGGTACAATTATCGCTTCAATTAACAAATTTCGACCTTGACATTCCACATTAAGTATTCCCTTTTTATTTGCTTTCAAAATTGTCCCATTTGCAATGTGCACCGATACATAATGTGGTAATGTTTCTATATTAGTCATATGTTTTTCAAGATTTGCTTGAACAAAGTGGTTACTGGCACCTGAATCAAGTACAAAGTTTATCTTACCTGATTCAATATCATTACTTAGATTAGCAGCATATAGAACTATAGAGTCTTCTCTCGTTTTTCCTGCAGTATTTGCTTGATGATTTTGGTGCAAATTAAAATTACCTCGACTCATATTTCGCCCTCTATAACTTCTTCTTCTGTAGTTATTAAACGAATCTCGATTATTTTCTGTTTTTGAATTTCTTTTCGCACACTGAGCTTGAAAATGTTGCGGACTTCCACATGTATAACAGTTTCTATTAGTACTTGTAACTTGAAAACTAACTTCATTATTTTCGATATTTTTATCATCTTGCTTGGAATTCACTTTTATTTCCAAAAGTCTAGCTTTCACAAAATCCATTTTAACATCAGATACTGTTTCCAATGCAGTAACTACTGTATCAAATCTCGAAGGCAATGACAGCAACAAATAGCACACTCGATCACTATCATCTATATTTGAACCTATGTCTTTCAACTCTCTGATAATTGTATCGAATTTCAGAAAATGATCTTCCAATTTTTCGTTAGTTCCAGATCTTAAGTTAAGAAGATTTCTCCATAACGAAAATTTGGTAAATGAACTTGTTCTCACAAAAATATCTCTTAATGCGTGTAATTGTTCTCTTGCACTGTTACAATCTTTAACAATATCCAGATGCTTGTCTGCAATTCCTTGTACTATAATTGATTGAGCTTTAGCGTCAATTTTCTTAAATTTATTTTTGACTTCAATAGTAGTTGTTGTATCAGGTGGTGGCTCTAGAGCTTCATCACATTGTTCTCTTTTTAATATTGTAATTATTCGAAATCTCCAATTATTAAAATTATTCGCCTCAAGAGCCGGCACTGCGTAGTTATTTATACTTGCCATTTTTCACACACTTCAACAGCAATAATAATGTTCAAATTATTAACTTGGATAGTTTCACTTTACAGAATTCGATATAATCTGGCGATATCTGGGCCCATAACCTTTTATAATAATTTTATTATAGTTGGATTTTGTGAATTATTTATTGAAAAATAAATACAAGACATACCGATGGGTATCGCCGCCTACCGGATTCTATGCGAAGCAAAGCAGACTCAATTCAAAAACTAGCACGAGACTGCAGACGACAGTAAATACTTTAGATTAACATGTGATTATTGTTGATATATGCCTTATCATATAAATCATGTAGGTAATCCATTTTTCATGATAGGTGTTTTTTGTAAAAAATATTTTAATTACTGTCAGAGTTGATGTAATAAAAGTATTTGAGTTTCTTAGTTCTTTTCAAATTATCTCTCGAATTCAATTGATTATTTATTAAAAAGTACTCAATGGTTTTTCTAGTAAATTTAGTTGAATTATTGAATTACTTCGGTGACGGTAGTCGTCAATATATAGAATGAGAAAACGTTTATAATGGAAATCATCTTATGTACAAGTCCATCACCAAAGAAACTAATTGTTCAATTGAACTTTTTTTCTTGTGTTCAAAATCAAGTGATTTACAAGGTAGTCCTCACGAAATAAACATGAAAATATTTATGGTAAATAGTCAAAAAAAGATTGAATGTAAATGCAGCTGTCCTGCAGGGGCATTAGGAAAATGCAAGTATAGCGTTGCAGCGATGATTTTTTTTTATCAAAGTAAGTCTTGATATAATTTATAACAATGATTAAAATTAAGTAGAATCTTTTAGTTATTTTGCTGCAATAATATCAGATGAAAAAAAATATTGTAGAAATGACAAATCTAGTCTAGAAAATGCTACTTGTACTGACCTGAAGCAGATTTGGGGAAAATTAAAAGTTGATGTTTATCTTATGTATGAGACTGTTCCTCTAGAGAAAATGTGCCATGGCTTTCAAAAATTGTTGAAAGGATATAGAGAAGAAATACAAACCACTAGTCAGTTGGTTAATATTATTGCTATACCAAATGATAATATTAATTTTATAAAGAGAGAACATTGTAAAAATTTTTGAAATCAAATATTTGTCAGCCGATGGAAGTGGAATCTATAATGTTTTACTATTATGTGAATAACAATAGAGTACTTGTTAAATTTCGCAACTAAATGTTGAAAAAAAAGTGTTTTATGAAAAGTAAGTAAAAGTTGATATTAATAGAGCAGTGCAATTATGGAGCGAGACAGAAAATCAGAAAGAAAATATTTGTATGTATGAAAGGAAAAAAAGAATTAATGCCAGTGTTGCTTACAGCTTTATGACCTATGCTGATAAAAATCATTCAGCAACTGATTGGGAAAAAAAATCAACGCATATTTGCAATATGAATTTGAATGCAATGCTGATACTGTGTATTCTGTGTGAAAGAAATTGTCGTTCAAAATATCAAGAGACTGAAAACAAAATTGTTACACAATGTGGCATATTGATTCATCCGAACATCCCATATCTTGGATTTAGTCCGGATGGACTCGTATTTGATGCTAATGGAAATTTAGAGCTTATTTTGGAAATTAAAAGTCCCAAAGTGGGAAAACAGTTGACTGCGAAAGAAGCAGTTAAAAGCTGAAAATGGCTTAAGAAAAATGATACAATACACAAATATACAATACATCTCAGTACATATGCTTAACATACAATACTACATGTAGTGTTTTTAAAGATAGTAATTATAATTAAAAAAGCATATTTCATGGACTAATAAAATTTTGTACTATTTATGGAATTCTCTAATATTAATTATTATGTACAATTTATAGAAATGACATTTGATTATTAATATTATTAACAATTTATACTTCACAAATTGCTTTTAAAATTAAAATTTGTCATCAGCCAGGATTGGATTTTTTAAATTTATCACAGCAGCTATAATCAAACTAATATTGTTTATATAAGGTAGTAGCAGCCATGATATTTTATATTTTAATATTTTAAACATTTTTAAACGTTGAATGGTCCTTTCAACGTGAACTCTAGCTGCTGCTATATCATTTGTAGACTCCACTTCTTGTACATTAAATTGTTTTTTTTTTGTAATTTTGGAGGTATTATTAGTTTGATGTAATTTTGATGGCTCTCTACCTCAATGTCAAAACCTTTGTCAACCATAATGGAATCTCTAGTTGGCTCAAGCTTATCCAGCAGACCAGATTGATTAGTCTAGTCAACAAGTTCAAAAACGTGTTAATTCTTGGTAAAGCTCCTAAAAATATGAGCGATAGCTCATTCGATTCGGAATGACGTCTAGAAAAATGTATCTCGAGGATTTATTAGCACATAAACAATTGCAATTGTTATTAACAAATTAAGATGAACAAAATATGGCAATTTGTTTTTCGTTGATAACTCATAAACTATTGATATTTAAGAAATTTTGAGAAAAGATCCTTAAAGATGAGGAAATTTTCAATAAAAATGTCCGGACTCCCGGAACTGTACCTATATTATTTATAATTTTAATTTAACGCCGAAAATAGGGCTCCGCGCGACCGTTGAGCTAATGACGCTTTGCCGCTAAAGCGAGTGCACCACATAAAATAATTTTGTTATAGTAACAAATATTAATTCAAAAATTTGAATAAATTATGGTATCATCCAGATACTTGAACGAAGAAATACAAGTAGGAAAAAAATTTTTAAGTGAATTTTTCTAAAAGTTATACTATTGTTTATTAACAATTTTTTTTCCAATCTCCCTTTTCATGAATAACGACATAAAAGTTTGAATGATTGACCTAAAAATTTTTGGCTCCTTGGAGCCTTTGCTATGTATATACTTAACAAGATCAGGCGATAAAATTTTCTTAAAGTTTATTATTTTGTTTATAATGATTTTTTTAAGTTAACAAAAAATGAAAATTTCTGGAAATGTTAAAAAAATTTTATTCAACAAATAATATATTATTGCCGTTTCTGTATCCAACAATAGGATCGAATGAATTTCGAAAAAATTTTTTTAAAGATATTGTTTATAAACAAATAGACAATTTTAATATTTTTTTTGAAAATTTTTTTTTACCATTTTATTGAGTTGGCTAAATAATGATTAAAAAAAATGAAAAATTTCCATGAAATTTTTTTTTATTGTTTATAACTAATTTTTTTATATTTCGATTGTTTAAATAATTATCGAAGAACTATTTTCTCTTTAAAAATCTTAGTTGGTATTTATTCATAGGTTGACAAAGAAAATAAATTTTTTTATTAATAATTTCATTTTTTATCAAATTAACAATTTGTTATAAACAAATTCTATAAACCGTTATATTTTTTTCCTTAAGCTAAAAAAAATTACAAAAATAGCCATATACATATATGAAAGTACTAAAAAATATTTTTTTCTATTTTTTAAAATACTTTTAAATATTGCACGACTTCGAAGTTGCACCGGTCATTCGATTTGTCAAGTAACAAATTGATATAATTTATTAACTATTAGAGATACGATAATGGACATTCAGTTGGTTTTCAGGAGAGATTAAGTAAACTTTCAAATCACTAAAAGACCAAGTTTATAACTATTGTTTATCACCTACTATATATATTTGTTTATAAAAATTTGAGAATTTTCTCGTATCTTTTATGACTTATAACTTGTTAAGTAATAAAAACAAAGCTATGAACCCTTAAACAATTTTGTTCAATGATAAAATATCTACCATTCAAACTGCATATCCTATCCGTATCTCATATAGAAATTGTTTAAGGATTCATAGCTTTGTTTTTATTACTTAACAAGTTATAAGTCATAAAAGATACGCGAAAGACAAGAAATTCTCAAATTTTTATAAACAAATAGATATAGTAGCTGATAAACAATAGTTATAAACTTGGTCTTTTAGTGATTTGAAAGTTCACTTAATCTCTCATAAAAACCAACTGAATGTCTATTATCGTATCTCTAATAGTTAATAAATCATATCAATTTGTTACTTATGGAGCTCCGGTGGCGGAGAGGCTATAAGTAGCGCTATGCCGTCTTCGTTGACGGAGTTGGTGGGTTCGATTCCCACCGTGTTCCTGGGTGTTTGTATCCGTCCGGATTTAAGTTGTTCCCCTCATTATAGTAAATTGATGGCTAAATGTTCAAGTTAACGAAGCCAAAATTGTACGGAGGTCGGGCGCGTGTGAGAGGGCACACGTCCCACCTCTTTTAAAATAAAAAAAAAATTTGTTACTTGACAAATCGAATGACCGGTGCAACTTCGAAGTCGTGCAATATTTAAAAGTATTTTAGAAAATAGAAAAAATATTTTTTAGTACTTTCATATATATGGCTGTTTTTGTAATTTTTTTTAGCTTAAGAAAAAAAAAATATCGGTTTATAGAATTTGTTTATAACAAATTGTTAATTTGATAAACAATGAAATTATTAATAAAAAAATTTATTTTTTTTGTCAACCTATGAATAAATACCAACTAAGATTTTTAAAGAGAAAATAGTTCTTCGATAATTATTTAAACAATCTAAATATAAAAAAATTAGTTATAAACAATAAAAAGAAATTTCATGGAAATTTTTTATTTTTTTTAATCATTATTTAGCCAACTCAATAAAATGGTAAAAAAAAATTTTCAAAAAATATTAAAATTGTCTATTTGTTTATAAACAATATCTTAACAAATTATTTTAAAAAAATTTTTCGAAAGTCATTCGATCCTATTGTTGGATACAGGAACGGCAATAATATATTATTTGTTGAATAAAATTTTTTTAACATTTCCAGAAATTTTCATTTTTTGTTAACTCAAAAAAATCATTATAAACAAAATAATAAACTTTAAGAAAATTTTATCGCATGATCTTGTTAAGTACAACATAGCAAAGGCTCCACGGAGCCAAAAATTTTTAGGTCAATCATTCAAACTTTTATGTCGTTATTCATGAAAAGGTAGATTGGAAAAAAATTGTTAATAAACAATAGTATAACTTTTAGAACATTTCACCTAAAAAAAAATTTCCAACTTGTATTTCTTCGTTCAAGTATCTGGATGATACCATAATTTCTTCAAATTTTTGAATTAATATTTGTTACTATAACAAAATTATTTTATGTGGTGCACTCGCTTTAGCGGCAAAGCGTCATTAGCTCAACGGTCGCGCGGAGCCCTATTTTCGGCATTGAATTAAAATTATAAATAATATAGGTACAGTTCCGGGAGTCAGGACTTTTTTATTGACAATTTCCTCATCTTTGAGGATCTTTATTCAAAATTTCTTAAATATCGATAGTTTATGAGTTATTAACGAAAAACAAAATGCCATATTTTGTTCATCTTAATTTGTTAATAACAATTGCAATTGTTTATGTGCTAATAAACCCTCGAGATACATTTTTCTATACGTCATTTCGAATCGAATGAGCTATCGCTCATATTTTTAGGAGCTTTACCAAGAATTAACACTTTTTTGAACTTGTTGACTAGACTAGATTGAAAATGGCTTTATCAGATGCTCGGCCTCCATATGCTTCGCTCAAATATATTACTGCTCCACATGGTGCTACACCAACCAACCATTTTATAGTTACACAACCTTTGTAATGTGAATATAATCTAAGACGGCAATTTAGTGCAGCGCCTGGGGCGCTCAAAACATGAAAACGGATTTCAGTTATGGTGAATGAAATTTAAAAATAAAAATGGGAATATTTAGTTAATCATATGTATAAAAAAGTTTACCTATTGAAAAATTGTGATCTTAATTTAAAAAATAATAATTAATGACTGAGCGCGCACTCTAGGTAAAAAGATGCCATTGGTGATATTTTTTAGCAAATTCATACAAATTAATATATTAATATATTTATATAGGTATAATAATCGGGAATCAGAAGTTAATCAAGGAAAATGATATAAGAAAGATAATTGTAAATAAAATATTTGTTTATATAAATTATTTACATTTTCATGAATATTCAATGTTTTCTTCAACTTCATTAATTTGAATCATAGGTGGAGTATTGAAACAACCATTTTCGCTGCACTGTAGACATGCTACACTACAGTATAATCCACTCTTCCGACAACCACAAGCAGCCTCACATTGCTTTCTGCAATTACAAAATAACATTCGCAATAGATGATCCGGCGCTGCTAATTCATTCATGGTTATTGGGATGAACATGTTATTGAAATGCATCCATCCCCAATTCTCAATATTTTTGTCATTTCCTAGCCACATCTGGATTTTTAGGTAGACTCTTTTTAGGTGTTCAAATGCTGCATCAGTAGTGGAAGGTAATGATGATAAAAGAACACTTGTATTTTTAGTCGTTGCCTTTATGAAACTATTGAACCTCAGCGTATTTAAGACTTTAATTTTTGCCGGAGCTCCATATAAACCCAAAATACATGCTACACCCGCTTGAAGAATATTTAATTGTCCAATGTTAGTAAATTTCGTAATATTCGGTTCAACTTCTGATAACTTGATTATTATTTTTGAAAAACCAGTACCCACAGAAGCTGGATATATTTGAAGAAGGATATTCCCTTTTTTAATGAAATCAAATTCAGATGGAAGGATCTTCAAACGTTTGATAGATCGTCGAGATTGTATACTATCGCCTGGTGTAACTATTTCAATGCTTTCCATATAATGACACGTTTCATTACATCAATAGTGTTGATATTAAAATCAGCATTATCATGCACAAAGTGTACAAAACTGCCAGGTTTTATTTTTGGTGGAGTTGCAAAAGTAGCTGAAGCTTCGTACCACGTAGCTTCTTTGTATGAAGCACAGAAGCCTAACGAGTTGCATATATTTATTACTTTTTTGGAGCCAAATTTCCTATGAAATATTACAGCCAAAGTAATATGTAGAGGTGATACAAATGATCTTGGTCGCACAGCTGATATAGCATGTGCGATAGATTTGCATTTCTTGTCATAAGTAGGAATTGTATCGATTTTATTTTTTTATCTTTTAATATTATTTTTGATAGTATAAAATTTGCAGTCATAAATATTTTCAAGCATTTTGTCACTTGGTGTGTAATTTTCATTATCGTGCACTTGAGCTCTTATGTCCCTCCTAATAATTTCGCTAGCCACTTTCAATATATGAAGCTTCTTCTTTACTGTGATGTTTTTGATTATACCAATTTTCTGTTAACATATTGTGGTTAATTTTTTTGAAACATATAATGGTATTTAATCTGAATTTATTTGATATAACAATATTATCATGATAGAGGTCGTTTTCTAATAGTTTTTTCATCCGGGATATACTCAGTAGTGATAGCATTTTTCAATTCTTGCATAGTAAATTGGCAGTCATCACTTTTCTTTATGTAATTGTATATTTGGTCCATTGCTACGTCAATGATCAAAGTTCTCGGAGCAACTTTCTTTTCAACATTACTCGGGTGAATTGAATTTTTGAGCAAGTGATAACAATCTGCATGATATTTTGCTTCGAGTGTCTGTAAATCTACTACTCCAGAAATTCTTTTATGAATTTCTCAATAATGATCATCTTTCTGTACTTGTGTATAAAATTCACAACGGTGTCACTTAAAGTTGGAGTATTTATGTATGAAATTTGTCTTCGGCGATTTTTATTTAATTTTGCTTCTTTTTCTTCATCAGCTTCTTGACCACAAAGGAAGCAGTTTTTTTTCCAATCAAAGTGAGGTAAACCAATGCTACTTCGGAGCTTCTTTTTCGGAGGCGAAAATGAAGTTTCATTTGGCTCCTTCTTATATATTTCAATATATTTTTTATTAATATACTTATGCCAACAACTTGTACGTGCATAAACAAATTCAGTTTGTAAGTGAGGTAACAATCCATCCTGTCGTTCGCTTGAAGCAGTTCTTAACGTAGCTACCCCCTCTACTTATTTTTATAATATCACCCAAATCTGAATTGATTTTGGAAGATGAACCCAATTTTTTGCATATTATACAACTATGCTCATCAGAAAATAATTAAATAGTTTATTGCTTTTTATTTATTATTATAAAGTAGTTCAATAGGACAATATCGTCTCTAGATTTTACTATTTGTAACATACCAAAATTTGCATTTGTAAATATACACAATATGTACCAAACACGTGATATTTATTACAAAACTAACCAGAGAAATTCCGTTCAGTTGTACATTGCAGCTGCCGCTACCGTTCTCCCTCCTCCATGTTTTACTGCCTTTTCAAGATTCCTACTGCCTTAATACTCTCAGTTATCTTTGAAAGATGGCCTTCTATGTCTATATAGGTGAAATCTAACGTATACATAAAAAAAATATATTATATAAAGGAAAGTTATGTGCTCAAATAAAAATTTTTCAATTTTTTGATTAAATAATGAAAAAATTAAAAGCACAAAGAAGTTTTTGGTAAACTTTGCAATTTATATCATAAGAAACAAAATCCTACTTCGATCGTATAAATTCATTCACTTCAGTACTGGATCAGGGTCGATAATTTTTGGAACCAAAAAAAATAATAGTAGGTTGAAACCCATTAGAAAAGGAGAATATAATAGAAATGAAAGGAAAAATAATTTGCGGGCGATCTGATGTCGGGAAGGGGTAGGGGGTTAGTTTTTAAGGGTACAAAACGATTTATCTCGACTTCCGGCATAACTGAAAGTCCTATGGAAAAAAGTCAAATGGCAAAGTAGTAGGTAATGAAAATATCCAGAACTTCTGTATTCACACCTTTTTCACATAACCTCAAAATTTATGTGAAAAATTCAAAAAAACAAGTTTTTGGTTTTTTATTTTCATCTTTCACAGAAATACAATTTTTTTATCGAAATTTGGTGAAAACTTACCTTTTTATGTCCCAAATACACTGTAATTTATTTGATTCAAAATATTTATTTTTTCACCTTATTTTGACTCAACATCTAAAAAGCACCCTAATTTTCAATCGAAAATTCTCCTGTCAAAATATCATCTTTGTTCAAAAATTTGGTGTGCTTTATGTTCGTTGAAATCTCTACTTTCCGATGGTGTATACATTACTATAGTAAATATTCTGAGAAAATGCAAAAAATTGAAAAAAACTCGAATTCGAAATTTTAATTTGGCAGAAAAATGAAAAAAGTGGAAGAGATCATGAATAAAGATTTGCCCTATGTAGGGAAACATTACGCAGCAAGCAGCTATATTGTTTTTGATGGGTACCTCGAAATTAAAAAATCAGTTACTGTCACAACAGTACCAGCAACTAATTCAACTAAAAGAGGAGAAAGTAGTCGTAGAAAAACCTCAGACAATATTTCAGAGTTCGATTATCAAAATTATGTAATAATCTTCTACTTGTTTACAGGAAAATCCTTGTGACTGTAATCTTTCCATTGACGTTTTTGTTATTTTGTCCCTAATTTTTTTCGTTAGATAAATTTTTTTTTGCAAAAATGGTATTTTTGTATGGTTTTGATAATCGAACTCTGGAATATTGTCTGAGGTTTTTCTACGACTACTTTCTCCTCTTTTAGATGACTTAACTGCTGGTACTGTTGTGACAGTAACTGATTTTTTAATTTCGAGGTACCCATCACAAATAATATAGCTGCTTGCTGCGTCATGTTTACCTACATAGCGCAAATATTTATTCATGATCTCTTCCACCGTTTCATTTTTCTGCCAAATTAAAATTTCGAATTCGAGTTCTTTTCGATTTTTTGCATTTTCTGAGAATATTTACTATAGTGTGTATACACCATCAGAAAGTAGAGATTTCAGCGAACATAAAGCACACCAAGTTTTTGAACAAAGCTGATATTTTGACAGGAGAATTTTCGATTGAAAATTAGAGTGATTTTTCGATGTTGAGTCAGGATAAGGTGAAAAAATAAATATTTTAAATCAAATAAATTACAGTGTATTTGGGACATAAAAAGGTAAGTTTTCAACAAATTTCGTTGGAAAAATTTTATTTCTGTAAAAGATGCAAATAAAAAACCAAAAACTTGTTTTTTTGAATTTTTCACATAAATTTTGAGGTTATGTGAGAAAAGTGTGAATACAGAAGTTCTGGATCTTTTCATTACCTACAATTTTGCCATTTGACTTTTTTCCATAGGACTTTGCCGCAAATCGAGATAAATCGTTTTTTACCCTTAAAAACTCACCCCCTACCCCTTCCCGACCGCAGATCGCCCGTAAATTTTTTTTGCTTTCATTTTTATTATATTCTCCTCCTTTTCCAATGAGTTGATTATTTTTTTCAATTTTCATCATTTTTAAAGGCTTCTACCCTGGTCTATACAGTCTAACACAATAAAAACATTCCTATACTTCTCGAAACAATTTGGCATACTGCGATGATTTTCTTCATAGGTCGGCCAGTACACTAGTCCTCTTAGCAATTTAGCCAAATGTTCCACCATGTAAAAAAAATTGTTTGATGCACTCTTCCGAGTACATGCAAAGAGTACAGCCAAACAACGGAATGATAAATTCAGACGAAGCTTAACAAAGCACAAAACAATTCTATCTTTTGCTGAATTTGTAAACTTATAACTGTATTGCGTGCCTTCACACATTTCTACAACTGCAGTGAGACTATTTAATAGATTAAATGAAAGTCCGGTAAAAGCAATCAAATCTTCATCATTTCTTATCAGATTCATCAAGTTGAAGGACTGCTCATGGTTGGTCGAATGAAAGTTACTTCGTATTTCTTCAACTTTAATTGAAAATTGTGCATTTGATTTTTCATTTGAATCTTGGAGAATAGGACCATCATCATCATCTATTGAAGTTATATTTCGTTACTCTAATAATGCATCAATTTGCATGTGCTTCAGAATCTTCTTCAGTATTGTCATGATTTAAATTGCTTTCTTCTGCAGTAACTTCATCCATTTCTTGCACTTTATGCCTCTAATTTCAGTTGTTAAACTTATTGTTTATTAAAATTGTATAATATTAATTTATAATGAAATATGAAATAAAACTCTAGACGAACTTTTATTCCATACTTCATTATTAAATATGAACTACCACAAAATTGATTCATCCTCCATCGATCTTATTATTAATTTATAGCTTCTCTTAGCAGTGCTTCTTCTTAAAATGTTAGGTACAAAACAACTCCTTTGATTAGTCGATGAATCGATAATTGATGGAACTTCGGTTTCAGTTATAAATGCTCGAAGATATGGAATGGCAGTCTTTTTCAATCTTTTTTTTATCTGAATAATTAGAACCTGTAAAAAAGTGGTTCGTTTCAAATTAATTTCATTAATTCAAATTACAGGTATTTCATTCATTCAAGTAATGATAATATTAATGTGGCTAATTCGTAGGTACCTGGAAAATAATCATTTCTTCGGAAATGTAAGTTGCAAACTTTGGTTCTCACTGAAATATTGGTTATGTTGCAAGCTGTTATCCATTGTTGGCGTCTGTTATATTCGCGAGGTAAATGATTATACGTTATTCCATCTCCTGCTACACTAGCAATCGTACACTGCACTTATATTCTTGTTTATATTTTATAAATTCCATTTCTCACTTTAAAATAACTGTTTTTAAACTTTATTATAAGTAAATTAACGAATTGATATCGTCCGCAGTCTCGCGCTGGCTTTTGACTTGGGTTTGCTTTGCTTCGCATAGAATCCGATAGGCGGCGATACCCATCGCTACACACATCGAATATAGGTCAAAGCAATCCCCGACTATGAAGTTTGGAAAACGGTGGCTTTAGATGGTAACACGTAGCAAAGTTGTAAAAAATTGCACCTTAGTTTTGTTAAAGTATAAAGCCCAGTTTTTATATATTTTATTTGGACTAATATCAGAAGTCACGTCGTCCATTGTCAGACACTTAGTATAGTTGCAACCCCCTGTCAGACAACCCTAAAGTATATTGAATTATAATTAAACTTACGTTATATTATAAAGGCTGAGTTTTCTGTATGTTACTTAAGGAACTACCAAAAGATGTTTTCCCAGTGGTCAGACAGTTTCGATGGTTCTTACACCTTGTCAGATACATTGAAGGTATCCCGTAGGTGCGAGAGCGAGGTATAAACATGCAAGCGGAAGCGAGTGAAATAGTGCGATCTGTCACGGCGCATGTTTCATTCATTCAGTATTATATGTTTTTTGGATTTATGGAAGAATTTCATAGTATAGAATTATTTCCAAATAATGATATATAATTTTATTAAGAATTAAATGTTCAAAGAATACATAATTCAGGAAAATTTTCATGTCAGTAAAGAAATAAAGCGAAATTCTGATGAAATAATCAATAAAATTTAGGAAGTATCACAGTTTTTTTAAATTTAATTTAATTTAAATCTTAGTATTTTATAAAACCTTAGTGTTTCCTATAGGAGGGTACAATTTTGATAGTAAGAACTCCAATGAAACTTTAGTTTTATTGTGATCTTAGCTATTCTATATAAATTAATAAAATTTTATTCCGAATGTGTTTTATTGAATTCAAAGAAATATTCAATTATTTTTATAATTTTCATCGTTTGGATCGTTACGGGTACCGGAAATAACTTAAGATATGTGGAACTGACGAAGATATACAGAGTTGGGAAAATCTATTTGTCAAAGCTTACCTGGATTTCATGCAATCACAGGATGTGATTGAAATCCTGCATTAAAAAAAAATTAAAGCCATATAAAATATTTAAAAAATACGAATACCAGAAAGCTTTTATGAAGTTCGATGACAGAGAATTAAATCAAAATAATGATGAACAACATAACGTCTCTAATACTATTCAGAAATTTATATGCATCGTATACAATATTGGGGAGATAAATGATGTTGATGCTGCTTGGTTTGAAATATACATCGATCCCTATACGGCTTCTGATGTGAACGAAGCTTTTAACCGAAAAAAAATTGAGGAAATTCGACGCTAGTAGTCTACTTACTTGTGAAAGTGAGTTGATACAGCAATTTCTGCGAGCAAATTATAAATGTACTATTTGGAACAATGCTCACCTGAAAAATCCAACCACGTACAAACCAGAAATAATGATTGGTTACTGGAAAATGACCATTTCAAATGGTTTGACGGATCAGTTACTAAATTATGTCAACGATTTACTTAAATGTCCATCAGCTATTTAATTATTATGACAAATTCTTATACATAAAATTTGCTATACTCCGGCGGAGTAGTATAACACTTATAATAACTTTAATTTAATTTATTGGCTTATTTTCTTAATGCAACAATGCAGATATCTTATATAATGTCACATATCTTTTTTAACATATTTTTATATCTAAAATAAAACAGAAAGTAACCCATTTTTTACGAACATTACTTCATTTAAAGTAAAATTTACTGTACAGTTATGTGAAATGGCACTACGTAAAATCTCACTTATATCAGATTCTGAACTTGTATTGTTGTCTATGGCATACGACTGAACTAGTATATTTCATTACGAGTCTGGAAATAGGGATTTTTCCGTGCGCGTGTGACTAATTCTCAGTCATTCAAGGGAAGTCATGCAAGCACGGAATAGTTATTTATGTACCAAGTGCGTTATATAGATCCTTATGCCCTGAGGGAAACATTCGGCCCGAGGGCCTCTGGCCCGAGGGATGAATGTGCCCGATGGGCATAAGGATCTAGTAACGCACGCGGTGCATACAAGATTTTATTTTTCACGAAAAAATTATTATATTATGATGAAAAAGCGATTTTAAAATCGTTTCATTGCTCCTATCTATGTCCCTTCTCATAGTAGGCATGTCATTTGTTGATATTTTGACGTTTGTGAATATTTTTGTCATCATATTCAGTGAATGTCATGCTGCTTCCTCTGTGTAGTCTTATAGAAATAATGGAAATGAAAATGAATTTACCCAAGAATATCATAGAAAATGCAGCCAAAGCTGCGAATAATTCATTGCCGGAGAAATCCAGAGTCGTATACGACAAAGATTATGAAGTATTTAATCAATGAAATTTGCTTCATTTCTCCTAGTACAATAAGCGGGCGTTTTGAATCCATTATGCCCGCAAATGCGGGCATAATGGCCTAGGGCATAATGAGTGTGTTTATAGCAACCGTATCCAAGGTGAAATAAACATATTATATACAAGTGAAAAATAAAAATCATTTCTGGACGTGTAATGAACGATATTTTTTATTATACTTCGTTAAGCTTTTTCGACAAAATAAACTAGAAGAATATCGTCACTTACAGTTTTGATTTTGTTCAGATTTCGCCATTCTGTAAAAAGTTGATATTCGTGTTCATATCTCGAACTGGATTTTACTGGTAATAAATTCGCGGTCGCTTGTGCCGCTCGCTCTAGGATATTAACAGGAATTTCGTGATTTTCTTCTGCGTTCATTTTGTTAGCATACATTTGATTGACAGAGAATAAACAATTCTGACAATACAGCGTTAGGCATGTATGCTTCGTTTCCATAGTTATTCTCAAAGTTTTTCCGTGCGCTGTTTCCGTGGGCTAGCCCGAAAAAGCACATTTTACAATATCACTAATATAGATGAAAATAAGGTGATTTCAAAGAAGTATAATAAAAAACAAACTTTTTTCATAATTCCTTGCTGGTTACTGGAACATTCTGAATTGTTATTTTTTTGGCGATTATTGGACTTTTGTTCTGTTGAAGAACGAATGTTGACTAAATGATGGTTAGCTACACTAATCTCCTCGGTAAATTCATTAAGGAGAATCTTGGTAGCAACATATTTGTTATTGCTCAATGATTCATCGATATAACCTGCAGCAACCGTATCTGATTTCCACACTCCATGTCGCTTTAAGCATGTCGTGTCCCCACCGCAATCAGCCAGTACAGTAACCGAAGTCCTCATCAAACAATGCCCGGTATATTATATCCAATTTGATAGCTTGAAGAACAAAGCTACTTCCTTTGCCACATTTCCGATTTTATGGATTCCCATAACATTTCTCGTGCACTTGCCGTTGTAATATTTTAGAAAAAATCGACTTTCTTCAAATTTATTTTTTTTTTGTAGATATCTATCCATTCGTCTCTAACAATAGTGAATGATATTTCTTTATTAGTTTTACTATTAGGAATCTTAACATAAATTAACGAACCATGATCTGTAACATCGTCCAACTTCATCTTTACCACAACCTAAATAAAAAAACTCATGAGTTTGGTGTCGCAAATTGACTTACTTTTGACTTACTTTGACTCCTAAGTATTTATAATCTGGAGCTTCAGTTAAAAATCTAACAAACTGATCCTTTGTCAAAACTGCCGACTTTTTCACATGGTAGTTCTCCCTCTGATACTTTCTCAAAAACGCCTGGTCGAGGAATTTCAAAATATCAATGTTTTCCCTGATATGTAGCAAAGGACCTGATCATTGAATAGTGGCTCCATAGTGAAGAACTCTTCATTTTATGAAGATCTTTCAAATCGATGAAATAACCCAATAAAGCATTTTCGGAATACTTCTTTGTATTTTCTCGCTGGCAATAATTCAGAAATATTTGATACGACGTTTCGTAAACAGCAGCGGATTTTGTTGGTAATAGCTGCTGCACTGCTAATTTTGCTGCTGCTGCAACTAGGTGGCGTGGATGGTGTACCAGATTCATCAGCCATACTACAGTATCTTAGCACAATTGAATACGGCTTTATATTTCTATGAATTATGGATGTCATTTAATTTAATTCACTGACATTATTTACAGTTGCCATGGATTCAAGCCAAATTATTTGTCCATCGTTAATTTGTTTTCGTAATCCCATACTGTTATTTTGATTTAACGGTATTCAGATGACAATTGGAAAGTTAGTGTTTACAGCCTACGGCCGTTAAGAAATCACTTGTTCAAATATTTATTTCAAAACTTTATTCTCCTTACAATAACAACATTGAAATCTTGGTCCACAACGATTTGGGAGAATAAATCTCTGATTTTCATTTCGCATAGGCTAATAATACATCTTCATTAACCACCTTTACATTCTTGCTTTTACGCCACATTTCAAAATTTTCATATTCTTTTTGATATCGCTCTTGAGTTATTTTCGGCTGTCAATCAACACTCGCTGCACTGCACATGATTCTCCCAATATTTCTGAAGGAATTTGATTTTGTTCCTCAATTTCATCCATGGTCGTCGTTAAAGCGAACTTGAGAACACAAAAAACTGACGTTGTTTATAAAATTGTCAAAGTGTTCCATGACAACAGAGTGCACGACGTTGGGATTTTTCTTTAGAATTGCGAGGTACGGAGTTTTTTCTTTCTTCGGAATCGAAATATAATCTTTCAACGGGATTACGAAAAGTCTTTAACGACACACGGCCGATACGCAAATAACGGATTCGGTTAGTTATATATAGATATATACAATATCCAACCTCATCCGTTATTTGCTACATATCGGCCTTGTTACGTTAATAACTATATACAGGCGGTATAATTAGATTATATACGCTTTTAATATCCACGAATTTCCCGATTTTCAAATGCAAATCGTTTGAAAATAAAACATTGTAAGTATTTTATTCGGAGTATAAGGTACATTATGTGACTCGCAGGGATGTTTAAACATCCCTACTCAGTCACATAATGTATACCTTATAATCCTAATAAAATAAATATCTATTATAGCCTTTAAATCATTATCGTCCCAATCAGACTTATTATTTTCCATTTTTGGTCTTTGTACAAAAATATCGCATTTTTTCATCCTGAGAAACATTATGATCCGTTTTTTCCACATACTGTTATCTTCTCCATCGAATATTGGAATCATAATTTCCTTGGTGGCGCCCATTTTCTAGACAGAATATTCTCGAATGTTCCTTCGTAAAAGAGATGGTTTTTTTCATTTTTCACTTGTACACCTTCCAATTATTGAATTCTTCAATCACGCTCTGCTACCGTGAAGGTGTGGAACATAAAGTCGGTGTACTTTTATACTATACTTATAATTTAATACAGGTATTTATACAATCGCTTTCAGAGTAAATACGCTTCGCTTCTTCGTCTATATCAATATCAAAAAACTATATCTAGTCTAACTACTATGAAAGTATATCCGGTTGTTGGCGTACGAACCTTACACACGCACACGCGCACTTCCCGTCTTTCACCCGCGCAATAACATGTTCAAATATAAATGTATAATATTAATCTTTAACCTAGCAGCCCATAAATAATTCGGACTATACGTTTCTGATTGCAACGAATTTACACAACACAATTACTACCAAATCTACCGCAACACATAGAAAATACCTTTCCAATTCTTGAAAACCAGAAATACAATTTCAGTGGTATCTTTTAGCATAACATTTTTCTGTTACAACCACTCCAGATATATCTTGTATTCTTTTTAGTATACGGCTCCACTTTTCGATGGAATTAGTAATTCTCTTGCTTTTTCATATTTTTTCAAAATATCCTCTATTATATTGGTGGTAGAAAACAAGTTTTTAACACAAACACAGCTTGATAACAAAGTTCTGTTCATAAGCAAGTAACATAGCAACAACAAAACTCTAATAATCAACGGTACCTGTTTCAAATATAACGGGAGCGTAATGAATTGTTACATTTATTCCGTTTTAAAAATGAACAAAATTATATTGAAATCGGTCAGAAATAAAATTATCTATGTACCACGGGAATTGTTGAGAATCAATAACATCAGGCAATTGTCCCTCGGGCCAAAGAAACAGAAGTATTCAGCACGGAATAGTTGGATTATTCTGTGTATGTACTGTTATTCCACAGAGAAAAGGAATTCATAATTCAAATTGAAAAATTTAACTCTATACAAAATAAAGTAGAAACTGCGGAAAAAATTTTATGCAATAATCGTTCGAAAGTAAATAACACTTCAGCTTCCACCAGTTCCACATATTCCTTATCGGATATTGTAGGTAATGTTAACTATTCAGAATGTCACATGTCTAATATTCCATCTATGAATTTCTCAAATTGTTCCATCGGGAGCATAAATATAAATATATCGAAACATAGAAACATAGAAATTTATATTGTGTCAAGTGTATCTGTCATGCAAAATAAAAATTTATTTCAATCAAGAATTTATACTCAATTCATGATGAGGTCGACGGAAAAATCTTGTAATAAACTCGTTTATTAATGTAGCGATTAATGGTCCCGAACTATTAACGCGCTCGCTCCGCTCACGCGTTAAAATATCTCAACCATTAATCGCTGTCATTGATAAACTAGTTTATTAAATAACTATTAGTTCATAATGTCCAGGAATTCAATAGTTCTGTAGAATTCTTTACAAATATTTGTTTACACCAAAAAATATTCAATTATTCAATGAAATCATTTTTGTAATTCAAATTAGTTCATTTTGAGTTAAACGTATTAGTTTTTCAGATATATGAATATGAGACCATATGATTTTACTACGCCATCGTGATTATTCCATATAACGAAATCTCTTATCAAAGTGTTGATTTTAACAAGTTTTTAATTTTTGTCATGTCTACATAAAACGAGATTATGTATATATTAATTAGGATAATGCTCTGAGTTTATACTGTTCCTACTATCACCCATAATTGTCGTTATGCTGAAATACAATCACAATTGATTGTTACAGTCCGAAAGTACAATGCACAAAATAACTATTCGAAGCAATAACGAATTCTTTCAAGGATATACAAAATACATAAGCAATTTATCCATTATCCAATATATTCTGAATCATCTATTTTTTGATTTTTATTGTTTTGTATATGTAAAAATTATTGAAATGCATAGATAATAATAGTATAAGTATGTTATTCGCTTTGTAATCAATCTGCAAGATTAAATATACGTTTTTTATGATGAAATTCAAATATTTTCTAACGAAGATTTCAAGATATCCATTTCAATTCCAAATGGAGACCATAAGTACAAATAGAATTGTTATACAACTGCATAACCATTATATATATACAGGGTGACCACAGGGTGGATGGCACATTAGACGTTTCTGGTGAACCATACGACGGATCACTTTGAAAATTTACTGGAGGGCATAGTCGGACATTCTCTACCCAATAGAATAGTTTGGTTCCATCGTTTTTGAAGGTATTTGTAACTTTTGAGATGTCAAAATATCGATATTATTAGTATATTGTCACAACGTTACTGTCAAATAGTGATCATGGCATGCTTACCAAATACCGAATGGGGACACCATGTACAAGAAACATTTTCACAAATAAATGCTAATAAGTCCGAAACCTGACTAGTTAGGTTTCCAGCAGCTTTCCGAATTTTCAGGGAATTCTATTTGAAATAATCAATTTTCAGGCACTTTTTCAAGCAAACAAAATAACTGAATTTTTTTACCTCCCTGTACCGGGTGTCTGATTAAGAGAGTCGCGCGGCTGTATCTCACAAACTATACGTCGTAGAGACTTACGGTGATAAATTTTATAACCAAAGTGGCCAACAGAAAATCCTGGAAATTATTTTCAGGTTTCTAAGATGGCCGCCAGGGGGCGTAACCCCCATCTGAAACATTTAAAGTGATTTTTTTCTGAAACTCATCTAGTGAATATACCAAAAAAATATTTTCTGTTTAAAGCTGAGCTTCATTCGAGTCATTTTTATTTGACACTTTTTGACGTATCTATTGAAATGAAGTGGTGGGGGTTGATTCAATGTTTTTTTGAACAGCTGTAACTCCCGAACTACTGAACGGATTTCAACAAAGTTGATCTTGTTGGGAAAAGCATTTATTGCTTTATCGAAAACATTTTATCTGTGGTCTGTCAAATTTTTAGTTATGCCGGTAGAGAGCGTTTTTTTATATTATAACAGAAAATTGCTAATTTCTCTAAAAAACTAAATGCAATAACATAACTTTTTTTCCTTAAAAATGTATTGTGATGATGCCAAAATAGGCTAGTGAAAACCGTATCTTGAGACATTATTCCTAGCCTAAAATATCGAAGAAAGAAAATTTAGTTATCATATGATTCAAAAAGACGCCATTACACCGGTATTTATTTTCATTTATCTGTATTTTTTCCAAGAATCAATGATGAAATTTAATATTTTCAAGATTTTCAAAAAATAACATTCTTATTTCAAAAACTTCAAAAAAAATATCGAGTGGGAGCATAATAACCAATGTAATAATATGCAAGTGCAATGTAGTCAGTATATGCAGAGCAAGCCATGGAGGAAAATCATATGCCTAAAATCAACTTGTCAACAAACACTAAAATTATACATTATAGGCAGTTTAATAAGTTTTTGTGGCACACAGAAGTAAGGATTGAAAAAGATTGAAATACATTTTACAAACAATGAAGCTGTTGATATCACTGACGGTATATTTTGAAATTCTTCAAAATGTGACATTGGCACAAGGAATATACAGTGCTCTATATTCGGCGTCTACTCCATGCGAGAATTTTTCCGCGTTTAGTCCGAAATTTGCGTAATACTGGCAGCTTCCACCCTATAAATTTCAGATGAAAATTCTCTATTTTCTTCAAATATGCCCAACAAATTCTCGCAAATTTGGAAATCGAGTTCTATATAATCTTTGTGCCATTGCCGCATTTTGAAAACTTTCAAAATATACCGCAAACATATCAACATCTTCATTGTTCGTAAATGCATTTCAATAGTTTTCAGTCCTTACTTGTGTGTGCCACAAAAACTCATTACACTGCCATTATTAGTTCATTTTTGATATTTGTTGACAAGTTGATTTTAGCCATTTATTTTTCCTTCATGGCCTTCTCTTCTTATTCTGACTACCTTTTTGGACTTTCACAAATTATATTTATTGATTATTATGCACCTAAACGATTTTATAAAATTTTTTCGAACTAAGAATACTAGTACCTATATGATAATCATTGAATGATGAAATTTCATCATTGATTCTTGGAAAAATATAGATAAATGAAAATAAATACCTGTGTGATAGCGTCTTTTTGAATCATATGATAACTAAATTTTCTTTCTTCGATATTTTAGGCTAGGAATAAGATATCGAAATACGGTTTTCACTAGCCTATTTTGGCATCATCATAATACATTTTTATGGAAAAAAAGTTATGTTATTGCATTTAATTTTTAAGAGAAATTAGCAATTTTCTGTTATTATATCAAAAAACGCTCTCTACCAGCATAACTAAAAATTTGACAGACCACAGATAAAATGTTCTCGATGAAGCAATAAATGCTTTTCCCAACGAGATTAACATTGTTGAAATCCGTTCAGTCGTTCGGGAGTTACAGCTGTGTATTCAAAAAAACATTGAATCACCCCCCACCACTTCATTTCAATAGATACGTCAAAAAGTGTCAAATAAAAATATCTCGAATAAAGCTCAGCTTTAAACAAAAAATATTTTTTTGGTATATTCGCTAGATGAATTTCAGAAAAAAATCACTTTAGAAGTTTCAGATGGCGGTTACGCCCCCTGGCGACCATCTTAGAAACCTGAAAATAATTTCCAGGATTTTCTTTTGGCCACTTTGGTTATAAAATTTTTTACCGTAAGTCTCTACGACGAATAGTTTGTGAGAAACAGCCGCGTGCCTCTCTTAATCAGACACCCGGTACCTATTGAGTACCGCAGATTAGGCTGGAGTGTAGGAAGCCCCCAAGTATCGCCAAACTCCAATCCAAATTTCGATATCACATTATTTCTCAACTCAAAGATATCAGCGTTTTAATAGGTCTTGATGTTCGAGGAAAAAAAATGAAAATAATTTTTATTTCGAAAACGGTAACAGATAGGTATAGGGAAATATCATGAAAAGTTATTTGGAAATTATTGGAGATTCTAAAAATTATATTATATACAGGGTGTTCCATTCGTTGCTACTACTTTCTAATAGAAGTGGCAAAACCGCATTACCAAAAATATTTTAGTTGGGTAGAGAATGTACGACTATGCCTCCCAATAACCGCAGTTGAAGCAGTTTCCTGTAATTAACTTGCTTGGCTCACTTTATTCTGATTTTCTTAAATATGGTGATCGTTTACATTATATCCTGACATTTCTGATGCTCTATAGGTATAGGACATTATTCATAAAATATGCTTTGAATGTATAATATATATATATATATATATATATATATATATATATATATATATATATATATATATATATATATATATGTATATATGTATATATATATATATATATATATATATATATTATATATATATATATATATATATATATATAATATATTTTATATATATATATATATATATATATATATATATATATATATATATATATATATATATATATATATATATATATTTATATATATTATATATATATATATATATATATATATATATATATATATATATATATATATATATATATATATATATATATATATATATATATATATATATATATATATATATATATATATGTATATATATATATTGTCAATTTGAAAACGAGCAGCGCTCAATATTTCTTTAACTAATGATACTATAATAATTTGGCGAAACATGTCAATTTCAGTATCAAAGGGTATAACTTTTGGGGCATTTGTTGTTATATCATATTTAACCTCTTCAGTCCTACCCCTGAAATTTCAAATAGTAACCTCCATTTATTTTGTTATTTTTGAAATTCTTTTTTTACTTCAAATTGCAGTACTTATAACTTTAGAAAATTTTTGAATTGTTATTTATTATGATAATGATAAAAGTGACATACTGACCTAAGTAATTACTTTATGAATTGTTCAAAATGATCTTCATTGTTTTCTAAGTACAAGAATAGTCGATATTGAAACTGTTTGCGGAACTTCTAAAGGGTCTCTAGTGAAATAGTTCTACATTCTTGCACGATCCTTTGTTCGAGTTCTTCTATTGAGTCTGGTTGAGTTTTGAATACAACGGATTTCAAGTTTTTCTATAGAAATAAATCGAGAAGTGTCAGTTCTGTTGACTTAGGTGGCCATTCAATAGGTCGTCTCCTGCCAATCCACTGCTTCGGATAATTATTATCCAACCACTCTCTTACTGAACGTTCATAATGAGGAGGTCCTAATGGAAGTGCAGCAAATATTCATTTGAGATTTCTATTGACGTATCTTTGATTTTTCACCTCATGAAATATACGAGGCTATATTCCTGTATACATCATTTCCGTATTAATTTCCATCAATGAACATAGGACCAATGATAGTATCGGCTAATATTCCTGCCGAAATATTTGTTTTTTGAGTATATTGTGTATGCCTCCATATAATAATGTCAGAATTGATGTCGCTCTAATAACGGCAAATTTGTTTATTCACATTGACATTTGAGTAGAAGTTGTATTCATCACTGAAACACATATTTTTATCCAATGGGGCTAAGCAATAATCCTGTTGGTAAGAAAACTCAATACGTCTGTCCTGGTCCCCATCACCTTCTTGAATACTTAATTTGTAGCTTGTAGGGGTGAAATTTGTGAGCTTCAAAACTTTTCTGACCGATTCATGCGACAGTCTACTTTGTTCTGCAGCTTGTCGAAGAGACATTGTGGGAGACATAGCAATTTGGCCAAGAACTTCAATCTCAGCGGCCTCATTGAGCACCCTTGGCTTATTTCTCTTTTTGTTGCAAACAGATCCAGTTTCTTCAAATTTATCTACCAATTCTTGGATGTATTTTTGCCGCACATTTTTTCCTGCATGTCTGTCATTAAATACTACCGCCGTTCTTGCAAAGGATCAGTTTTCTGCTCCATAAATATAAATCATTTCTACGCGTCCTGCAGTGTGAACCATTTCTTCAAAAATCGAATCAGCACATTAAATGAATACTGTTCGTGAGAAAATACGAACTGCACTCATCATTTCTGAATATTATTTGAAGTAAGAATGATGAAAAACAATATGTTTTGAAAAACGCACAAAAAATTTTAAATACAGTGCAATTGATAACTATCGAAGTCATATTGTATGTCAATA
Source organism: Cynegetis impunctata (assembly GCA_030704885.1). Classification (NCBI taxonomy): domain Eukaryota; kingdom Metazoa; phylum Arthropoda; class Insecta; order Coleoptera; family Coccinellidae; genus Cynegetis; species Cynegetis impunctata. Next base: position 83,094 of record JARQZK010001472.1, on the reverse strand, counting down.
ATTGAATCCATGAAAAACTATGAAAAGTAAATCAACAACAGAAAAATAATTGTCATATTAAAACAATGGTTAATCATAAAAATTGACACATTTATTAAAAGAAATAACGCATGACGCACGTTTAGGTGGAACTTCACCTTCTTCAGATGCTAATAGCAAACTAACTATGTTTCTCTGTTATATCGAAAACAAGAAATAAAGAGATGACAAATTGTGTAGAAGGGGTAAATAGAAAAATGGTTAGAAATAATTATTAAAATAGGAAAAACCAATTCTGAACTGCTAGTCAGGTAGTTCAGTAATTTTGAAAAGATTGAGAAGGGGGCTTGAAGTATGATCGATTTGGCTATTCAATAAGAGACCGGAATGCTTGTATTTATTTATCTGTAATGATTCTAAAAAATTAAGTTTAATACCCTTACTTTCAGTATTTAATATTTTAAAATCGAAATTGAATGTGTGATTTTCTGGATTAAATGGTTTGCATAATGTGAATCCGACTTTTGATTAACAAAGCTACGTTTGTGTCCTGAAATTCTAGTTTGAAAACTTCCGAAAGTTTTACCAATGTAAAACTTATCACAATCACCACAATAAATTTTATGAACTCCTGTTTTATTATATTTATGAACTTTGGATTTGTTATTTTTTATATGATTTCCTAAATTATTATTAACCATTGTTTTAATATGTTCATTAATTTATTCAAAGTAGCGGCCCAATCAATCCAAAATTTGAAAAATAATTGAGTGGAAACAACGAAATCCGATTTTTTTTATAGAAATACTGATGATCCTAATCAGTTGTTGAGCTATATATTTCGTTATTTCAAACGGCAAAAGGAACAAAGTTGAAACATAATATTTGTCAAATGCTTTTGAATGAATGGCTATTGTGGCGCAGTGAACACGACACCATTGAAAACTTGCATTATTTTAATTTAATGAATTAAATATATATATATATATATATATATATATATATATATATATATATATATATATTCATATATATATATATATATATATATATATATATATATATATATATATATATATATATATATATAATATATATATATATATATATATAGGTATATATATATATATAGGTATATATTTATTTGAATTTTTGTTGCTTGTGAACTATTTTTAACTTTTTGATAAATATTAGCAATAACAGGCTTGGTGAATCTCAAGAAAACTCGATTTTATTAAAATTCCCAAACCTTGGAATTGCATTGAGAGTGTATTTGGTTTTGGTGGTATCAAATAGCACTGGAGAGCGCTCATTTTCAAAAATGAAAATCATAAAAAATGGGTTTCGAACCACGATTTGACAAAACCGTCTATCAAAGCTTTCTCTCCTGAGCATTGAAAGTGATATACTTTGGGACTTCGGGATTTCAGCGAAATTATCAACGGTTTTTCGGCGAATTAGCTTGGAAGGATCCGTTCGTTAACGCTGAAAGTTAATTTCTTGTTTCCGATTATATTTTTATTTTTTTGTTGAATAATAATAGATACTTGGTTTCACAATTAATTATTTATTGGAAAACTCGACTGAAAAAAATTGTCCATTTAATTGGAAAATAATTTGGGGTCACGGGGCCTTCACTCTTTTGTTGCCCCGAGGCCTCCAGACCTCTAAAACTATTTTGCATTATAATTAGAAAATAAAAATTTTCTGTTCATGAAGTCGAAATGGATAATACAATACAATACAATATTCTTTATTTGCTTACTTATCATTTGAATTGATTCATCCTCCATCGATCTTATTATTAATTTATAGCTTCTCTTAGCAGTGCTTCTGCTTAAAATGTTAGGTACAAAACAACTCCTTTGATTAGTCGATGAATCGATAATTGATGGAACTTCGGTTTCATTACTTAAGATATTTTAAAATAGCATAATAAACAGGATGTCACATTTAAAAATACATAGACACTATATTTGGCAATTTAAAAACTCCTCAACAGTGTAAGGGGATAGGTCCAACAACAGTGATTTAATCTTTACTCTTTCATTAATAAATCTCTTAGATACGGTGATAGATGGTTAAAAAGTCTCAAAGACAGAGTAATGTAGCTTTTATGCGTGATGGTTAGCCGATGTTGAGGAATAAGAAGATCATCCCCATTTCTTGTATGATATTCGTGTCGAGAGTTTACAGTAGAGAGGGTAGCTTGTTTAGACTTGACGTATACTAGACACTGATACACATAAAGTGCGGCCAGAGGCAAGATGTTAAATTTTTTAAACAGTGGCCTGCAACTTTCTGTTTGCTTTACTTGACCCAAAATACGTATGGCTGTCTTCTGCAGTGTAAATATCTGCACCCAATCTGTAGACTGTCTCCAGAAAAGCAGTCCGTAAGAGATCTTAGGCAGCCCTAGACACATGAAAAGGAACATACTCTGAGATTCTACGTAGTGAGTAAAGAGTACTGGAAAGCTTTGGAGACAAAATAGATATGTGGTCCCTCCAGTTCAATCTTGTGTCAAGGGTGACCCCTAAGAATGGTAAGGATTTCTGACCATCCTCCAGCTCTCTCAATGCGAACATAAGTGTATTGGTCTTATCTATGTTAAGACTCCGTTCATTAGCCGTGAAAAAGTCTTCGACCCTCGTTATCGCAGCTTTTGCCTGCCGTTCCAAATAAGCAAGGTCAGAATGGGTCCCACAAAGCGTAGTATCGTCGGCATACTGGATGGTACGTAGAGGACACATATGCTCCGAAAGTTCATTGACATAAATTATAAATAAAAGTGGCCCCAGAATTGAGCCCTGAGGCACACCTGCTCTAACATCCAAAGCCGGCGACCTCACACCCCTATGTTCCACTACTTGTTCACGACCTGATAAATATGAGGAAATTAAATCAGCCCCCCTACCTCTAATCCCATAAAGGGGAAGTTTATCTAACAGAACTGAATGCGACACACAGTCGAAGGCCTTCGAGAGATCACAGAATACAGCAGCGACTACCTCCCCCTCTCAAAGCTCTCCACAATGTGCCGCACCAGTTCATCTATGGCATGAGTAGTTGATAGTTCTCTTCTGAAACCAAACTGCGATTAGGACAGCAGGTTATTTATATTTAAAAACTTTGATATTCTTATATGAAGTGCAGCTTGTATAGGCTTTGAGAGAACTGGAGTAATAGTAATAGGTCGATAATTACTAGCCTCGTTTAAATCACCCTTTTTATATATTGGTATTACCTTGCCAAACTTCAGCCTGTCTGGAAACTCACCAGTCTCAAAACACCTATTAATAATTTTCGACATTGGCACTATAAGACCCTCTCCTAACCCCTTTAAAATTTTATTGCTCAAAGCATGGATATCACGTGCTGCGCTATCAGATAGATCAGCAATAATATGTCCTACTTCTGCAGGGTCCACCGGCATGAGAAGAAGGTTTTTGTTAAACTGTATATGAGAGGAAGTGATAGCCACAGTGTTGTTTTTAGTTTTATTCAAACTCTGTAGGATATTTTTAGAAATATTAGTGAAATAATTATTAAATTGGTCACCTGTAAGGGTGGTATCCTGAGGGCAGACTCTCTTAGGTAAGGGTTCTTGAATTATCTGCCATATGGCTTTAGGTTTGTTGACCGAATCAGCTATTTTGTTAGAATAATATTTTTTCTTTTCAGCAATAATCTTACTTTTATAGTTTTTTTGGCCAATTTTATTTAATTTTTTAAGTCAACAGTTTTGTGGCTGTTGTTATAGCTAATTAAAAAGTTTAGATTATCTCTACACACTTTAAGTTCAGAATTGAACCATTTTTTAGATTTATTAGATTTATGAACTGTTTTTTGTTTCTCTGGAAAACATTGATTATACACCTGCAAAAACGTGCCAAGAAAGCAGCTAAACATATCATTCACGTTGTGAAAGTCTTCCAGTTCTTCCCAGTTTATTTTATTCAACATAGATGTACATTTTTTAAAATTTAAGTCACAAAAGGGTCTATATTCTACAATCAGAGTATCAGTGGATTTAAATGGAGTATCAGGAAGGCAATATGCATTAACAATTACCATATGATCAGATATATGACAGTCCAACAAAGAAGCATCACACTTACCCTGTACATTTGTAATGCAGTTATCTAAGCAGCTATTCTTGCATGACTTTGTTCGCTAAAAATTAACAATTTTATTATAAATAGGAATAAACTAATTTGTTGTAGTTGTTGATTTCATATTTCCGTTAGTAATAGTTTTAACTACAAAACATTACTTAAAAACTAGAATTGTCTAACAGAAATTCTTATTCTAGTGTAACCTAGTCAATATTAATATTGAAACGACGGGGCTATGATAAAAGTAGTTATTCCTGGAAGATTCGGGTTATGACGGTAACATTATGTAGAAAATTTTACAGTGGAACCCAACTTTCAGGTTTTTAGAATTAAAACTTTAATACTTAAATGTAGTTTTTTTATTATTCCGCTAATACAACTTAGGTTGACATAATAATAAATTACTCACACAGAACAGTAGGAGTGTCTTGTGTCTTCTATATCCCGTCTCAATTTCAAGTGAGCACGTTGTCATATATCAGCTGCGACACATTCCGACTCGGCGATAGATAACGCAAGTAATTGTTGGTTTTTAGTACCCCATGATACTTAGTTACTTTGATCAAAAATAGTCATTCCTTTTGAGGGTTATTATATATATATATATATATATATATATATATATATATATATATATAGATATATATATATATATAATTATATATATATATATATATATATATATATATATATATATATATATATATATAATTATCCATAGACTCCGGAGTTGGAGCATAGGGCTTCCACAGTATTTCTCCAGCGGACTCGGTCGTCAAGTTGTTTTTGATCTTTCTGGTCTTCTTCTTCCTTGACGCAATTTGTTGCCTCTTTGGTAACTGGATTGTCGCTTCTAAGAATATGGCCAATCCAGCCCCATTTTCTTGCTTTTATTTGTTTCTCTATGAGTTCTTGTCCCGCCAGAGCCCATGGTTCCTGGTTTGTAGTTCTTTCAGTCCAATCACTTGTTTATAAACAATTGCATTTGCTTCACCAATTTTTGTGTTACTAGCCATGATTCACATCCGTATAATAATACGGATTTGACATTGGTATTGAATATTCTTAGCTTCGTTTTAGTAGAATATTTAGATAATTTCCCAATATTAGTGAGTACGGCGAAGGTGGTCCGCGCTTTATTAATCCGAGAACTATATAAATAATAAGGGCGACAAAATGCTTCCCTATTTATTTCCGTTAACGACATTACATAGTTCTGATAAGAAACATCCATGTATTACATTGCTTGAAAAAATTTCGTACATTAGCCTAATATATTTAATAGTTTATCAGGTATCTGCCTTTCCTTTAAAGTATTCCATATTGCTTCTCGCTTGATCTTATCAAAGGCCTTCTCGAAATCTATAAAGACCATATATAAGCTGGAGTTCCATTCTGCACTTTCTCGATAATAATTCTTAATGCGTTAATACTGTGTATACATGAACGGTTTGGACGGAATCCAGCTTGCTCGTGTTGAATATTGTCATACAGTGGGTTTTTGATACAGTTTCATACTATATGTTCTACTACTTTACATGCTGTGGGAATTGAAGTGATACCTCGTCAATTATTACAATTACTTAGGTCTCCTGTCTTGGGTATTTTTACGATGCACCCTTCACACTAATCCGTTGGGATAGTTTCTGTTTCCCATATGTTGACTAGCAGAGAGTGTATAATATTTGTAAATGTAGCTAAGTCGAGTTTTCAAATTTCTGGAAGGATATTATCTCCCCACGCAGCTTTTCTATTTCGTAATGCCTTTAATGCTAATCCCACCTCTATTTTAGATGGTGCATTAACCGTGATTCTTTGTGCTTGATTGAATTGGTGCTCATGGGGTTCGTTATAATTTCCAGGTATGTCATCCACGCCTGAGTTAAGTACTTCATTAAAATGTTCTTGCCATCTTGTGTCTGCACAAGAAATTTCCCTTCCTTGCTTTTTATAGGTTTTAGCTGGTTGAATCTCTTGTTGACTAGATTTCTTGTTATCTGATAGAGATGCTACTGTCATTAAATTTTGCTGCTGCTTCTGCCTGTCCTGCGAGGTTATCATTTCACTGTTTTTTATCTCTTTTCATATAATTCTTTATAAGCTTTCTCATATTTGCGTACTCGTTTTTGATTTCTTCCTTCCTATGGGATCTGTTTCACGAATAATTTTGATTTTCAATTTCTGTCTTTCCTCAATTGCACTCCAGGTAACATCTGATATTAATTCTTTCCTCTTTCCATTTCTGTATCCAATTTATTTGTCACTCACTTCTTGTATTGTTTCTTTGACAACTTTCCAATGTTCTCCGACATTGAGGTCATCTATAGTGTGCTAAATCTGTTTTTTACTTCAGCAATGAAACTTTCCTTAGATTCTTTTTTCTAAGTTTCTGAATATTATAAGATCTATTTGCTTTTCTTAAATTATCTCGTACCTTACATATTCTCATATTTAGTTCAGCTACTAATAGATGATGATCACTGTCTATGTCGGCTCCTCTCCGATTTCGTACGTCAAGTAAGGACTTTCTCCATTTTCTATTGATTAGGAAATGGTCAATTTAGTTCTTTGTCCTACCGTCTGTTTGAGGGCTAGACGAAGGTTTTTGACATATTTTAAAATTTGCTAGCAGGCTTTCAAGTTGTCACTGTTGGTCCATCGAGAAATCTGCCTAAATATACAGAAAGAAAACAAATATCAGGCCTCGAAATCATTGCTAAGTAATTCAGACTTTCAATAAATTCTCTACAAGTCACATTACGTAGGTTTTCTTCATATCTTGCCTCAAAATTCAATTCCATAGGAGTGTGTGCACCTTTGTAGTCAGTCATTGTGTGATTTTCATGGTATCTTTTTTGATATCTATCTCAGCGCATTGAAAGTTTTTAATTTCTCCATGGTCCTTAGCATCAACATTTTATTTCATCGTGGACACCTGCTCTTCAAAAATTTCATCACCTCTTGTCAATAAAGCATCGTCTACAAACATCATAGACGGGTGTCTTTCCCAGTACCTATATAAACAAACGTGATTTGGTGTAACGTACTGCTTCACCCTAGAAATATTTTGGTAGGCCATTATCAATAAAAATATATCGAAATTCATCAATTAGATTATGTTCAACCTCTCCAAAACTCCATTTAATCTTATTTTTGAAACAAAATTCCATCAGAATGGCTTGTGATTCAGATCTGGTTTTAAATAAATAAATAAATGGTAGAAAAGTGTGTTTAATCATCCAGGATAATATCTTTCTCCATTTTTTGTATAATCTAGTGTAGGACCCCGTACATCACAGTGTAGAAGTTCACCAACACTTCATGATCATGGCTGTATGATGCCATTAACGAGCAATCTAGTCAGTTTTCTCTCTCTGCATGACGAATATACTTCTTATGAATGTGGTAGGTTTAACAAATTCAAATTCTTGTTATTGATATGCCCTAAACGTAGGTAGCAGACACTCTTGACACAGGGATTTCAGGTATTTTGAATTCCATCCAATGGCGCAACAGCTCAAATCGAACCTTGGCCCCCTCTATTTTCTTTCTCCAGCTGTCCTTGTCTTCCGCCGCCTTTCTCTATTTAAGAGTTCCGAGTATGGACCGAGCGCCCCCTTGGATTTTGTGCCCATCTCGCTCCTGGTCTTCCGACCGGTCTCTTACCTCCCAGTTTTTGGTTGAAAATCCTCTTGACTACTCTTGACTCTTCCATCTATTGTAAACGCGCGGTCCATTTGAGCCTTTGTAATCCTATTTGTTGTTGCTAGGTCTGCTTTTGCGAAGAGCTGGTAGATCTCGTGGTTGTATCTGATTCTCCACCGTTCGTTTTCTTGGACCAGTCCATATATTCTGCGTAAGATCTTTCTTTTGAATGCGTCGACCATTGTTTTCGCATTGTTTGAAACATGCCTCACAGGCAATAAGTTTGTGTGCAAATTTCTGATGACTATTTATTACTAGCTTTTAATCAGCTTGAATACTTTGTACAGATTGTTCCATTTTCGGTACTTTTGCGGGGTATCTCCTCTATGTTTAAAGACAGAGGGTTGCGGTTTTCGCGACACTGTGCTACTTTTCCGAAAAACTGAAGATGCCGTTAATAGCCCTTTTAGTTTTTAATATACAAGGCATTTTTGGAAATATTGCATTTTGCGTTATCCTCCAACTTATCGAACAGGTAAAATAACCTAGATTTTTTTTCGTAGAATGCAGTAGTGTTGATAATTTCTGCTGCAAATTCATTACTTTTGAGTTATAAAGCAAACTTAAGTTTTGTAAAATGGAACACCCTGTGTATACACAAAAGTGCATACTATTATAATAGTATGCACTTTTTCTCAGAGACACGCAAAGAAATGGCGATGTTTTAAAATAAAATGCATTATTTGATAGTAGACCATGGATATTGTTTATGACAAGAAACAAGAATAAATGTCAAATATTTGTCTATCTCATCGGTTTTTGGATGGACTTTTGGTTTATAAAGCTGTTTATTTTTGTTCTTTTGGTATTATTATTATTTGATTGATATTTATATATTTACCAATGTCTTCGAATAATGGCAGCGTATGAAAAAGATGATATGGTGGTATGTTGGATGGATCTTGAAGAAATATAAGTATTCATACAAATTTATGTACTACAACATTTGCATGCTGGCGATTCCGAGCGCCGGGCACCGTTTTGCCAGTGATATTTGCAACAAATCGATTCTAATGATCAGGCCCGGCCTAAGGCGAAAATTGCAAGTGTGCTAGACTCAAATTTTATGCCCCTGCCGGGGGTCTGGGGGTATGGAATTTTTTGAAATTTAAGTCCCAAAAATACAGTTTATGTTCACTTTTTGAGTATTTATATATAGGTATATATATATATATATATATATATATATATATATATATATATATATATATATATATATATATATATATATATATATCAGTGGCGGCTCGTGAGGTTTTGGTTTGAGGAGGCTACAAGAGGTGTTAAAAAATACACCATAGGCGAAAATTTTTAGGATTTCAAGGTCAACCGCCTTATAATTTGAAGAAAATCAAAGTAAGACAAGCACCCTAAGCTATTAATTTGTTTTCACTCACGAGTGTCTACCTTGAGACCTACAACTCCTATTTACAATATTCACAAAAACTCTTCTCAGTCAATTAATCAATTCATCTATTCAGAAATTTTTTTTTTCTTTCACAAAATAGGCACCTACCTACCTACTTAACGAATTCGTTAACAGCTGGTGAGAGCAAATGAAAAGTTATCATATATTTTTGAAGATTAGCGGGATTCTGCGATCTTTAACGTTAGCAAAATGATCTATAATATCCTCATAAAATTTTTTGTCTTCCGCCAAAAGTTTTACCAATTCCTTTTCAATAGACAACAAACTGATATTTTTCAAATGATCCTGGCTCATTGAATTTCGTAAATAAGTTTTAATTCTCTTAAGAGTGGAAAACGAGCGCTCTACGGAAGCCGATATCACCGGATAGAAACAATTAGACATAAGAGTTTATAAACTTGGGGTAAATCTTGATTCAAATCATTATCAAAAAGGTATTTAATAGTCCTCACATGATTTTCATTTTGCCCCAAAATTTCATTGTCATTATAAACAACACACAGTTCACTTTTTATGGCCACCTTATCAAAAAAAGTGTATTTTTGACATAAATTTTCCAAAAGGTTATCTGGGAAATTAGCCGAAAATCCGGTTAACAAATTTTTATTGAGTAAGTCGAAGAAATGCAGTTCTTTCAAATCGGAGAACCTTATTTCTATTTGACCCCTAATAGTATCCAAAATTTCATAAAATATTTGCTTATAGTGAAGCTCCATATCTGCGTAACTGAATTTTTTTCGTTTTGGGCTAAATTGAGTCGTATCATCAGTAGTTTGAAATACAGAAAATACTTTTTTAAAATAAACTTCTGCACGAAATTCTGAAATTTCTTCCAAAAGAAACTTGAGCCGATTTCGTGAGTATATTACATCTGAAAACTTGTGCTGTAAGATTTGAAAAACTATTTCTGTTTGTTCAAAAATTAATTTAAAGATGTTTAAAAAATATATAAATTCCTCATCTTGTAAGTAAGATATTAATCCGCGTGCTGTATTTAAAGTTACTTTATCGGTGAAAAATTCCTCACTTTCAACTAGGTATAGAATTAAATCCTCAAATCCTAAGCGGCCCCAAACAGAGACATTTTCACTAGTAAAAAGTAAACACTGCCAACAAAATAATTTATTTTTTACCTGTGATCCGGTTAGGCAAGGATGTCTCTCATAATTTCTTGTATTAAAACCGCGGTTTTGTTGTCTGTTACGCTGCACCAAATTGTTTAATTCAGGGGTAGGTCCCAATGTTTTTATCAAAACTTTATCCTCATAACTTAGTGCACTAAAGTTATGGGATAACAAATATTCCACTAAGCCACCATTGAAATTTTTGAAATTAACTTCAGTAACCAAATTCATTTTAAAACAATACGCGAGCAATATAAGTAAACACGCTGCTGTTTTCGGCCATTAGTAACTACGATCACACTACGATTCAATTAATGCTTTCCAACGAATTCACTCGATGTCACGCGAAATTGTATAGTTGTGATTGGTCGACATTGTATGAGACTCAGGCTGCATCCGTGTTGCCATTTACATGTGTTTTGCTTTTCTATTGCAATGAAGTATTCATTCGGAGTATTTGCACCGTTGTTTGCTTTTCTGTGGCAGGCATAATGAACGTTGAGAATATACCTTTCCATGCCTCCGCCGCGTTGCCACAAATCTTGAAATTAATGAAATGCAGTAAATGTAAATACCTTCTATCGTAATTAATAAATTATATTATATAATGTAGGTTGAAAGGAAGGTAGGTGCATAAAATAATATGATTTTGATAAATATGAATATGCTGAATGCTGACTATTCAATATAATATTTTAGTGATACACGGAATATTATTGAGGAGGCTTAGCCTCCTTAGCCTCCTTTAACTAGCCGCCCCTGACAGATATATATATATATATATATATATATATATATATATATATATATATATATATATATATATATCTATATATGAAATTGAATTTTTGGTGCCAAGCATCATATAAAGTCATGAAACTATCTTGGTCCCAGGTCGAACTTTGCAAATCGCACTCATTTTAATAAGCAGGATTGCATAGTGAAAAGCTACTAATAATCGAAAAAGAATTAGCGTAGCTACACTAGTGAAAATAATAGAATATACCCGAAAAATATGTGAATGGGAAAAGAAATTCGGAAGAAATTTAGTTAGGTACCATACTTTTCAGAGACGTAAAAATTTAATTATAGAAACAAAGGACGAACAAAAAACGAAGAGGACTGTGTATTAGAATAATTGTAAAACATGATGGAAAAAATTCCAAAACTAAAACAAAAACCATATTGAATGTTAATGAAATATAAAGATAAGGAAAATGATGTGAAGAAAAACTAATTATACAATCGACACTTAAGAAAATTGAATAAAGTAAAATAAAATTATTCATCCAAAAAATGGAGAAGAGCTTGTTCAATACTTCCATATTACTATGTAATTCATATCTTTAATATTGAAAATTTAATATGAAATTACCACTAACTTCACAAATGAGCGATGGATGAATGCTTTCATATATGGTGTGTACGTTTCATAGAAACGAAAAAAAAACTCTATCGCAGCGAGCTGCATTAGAATAGCAGGTTTCATAACGTATCCAGTTTAAAGAATATATTTCCAAATTAAAAAAAAAAATGGACTCTCTAATGTGTAAACAATATTTATTTCCTCCCCGGAGGATCAACCCTCCAACCAATTCGTACCAAAACCAATCACATCCAAGGTATACGAAACTACGTACTCTATTTCTATAAAATTGCGCCCTTTATCGTGTGAACAAGATTGATTTCCTCCTCCGGGGGGTCAACCCTCCAACCAATTTATATAGAAATAAATAGCATTTAAGATATCGTACGAAATTACCCTATCAACCTAATGGTACCAAAATTCTATCGTGTAAACAAAATTTATTTCCCTGGGGGTCAACCCCACAACCAATTCGCATTGAAACCTATTCCATTCAATATATCATTTGAAACTACCTACCCATAAACTTTCAATCCTATTGCTCCAAAATTACGCCCTTCATCATGTACACAAGATTTATTTCATCCCTAAGGGGGTCAAACCCCCAACCAAATCGAACCAAAACCTATTCCGTTCGAGATATCATACAAAACTACCCAGATACAAACTTTCATTCCTATCGCTACAAAATTGCGACCTTTATCGTGTAAATAAGATTTATTTTTCCTCCAGGGGGTCAACCCCCAACCAATACGGACCAAAAACAATCTCATCGAAGATATCGTACGAAACTACTCAATTACAAACTTTCAACCCTATTGCTTCAAAATTGCGCTCGTTATCGTATAAACAAGATTTATTTTTCCCCCAGGGGGTCAACTCCCCAACCAATTCGAACCAAAAACAATTTCATTCGAGATATTATACGAAGCTACCTATTTACAAATTTTCAACCCTATTGCTTCAAAATTGCGCCTGTTATCGTGTGAACAAGATTTATTTTCCCCCCAAGAGGCTCAACTCCCCAAAAAATTCGAACCAAAAACAATCCCATACAAGGTATCATGCGAAACTACCTATTTACAAACTTTCAACCCTATTGCTTCAAAATTGCGCCCGTTATCGTGTGAACAAGATTTATTTTGCCCCCAGGAGGGTCAACTCCCCAACAAATTCGAACCAAAAACAATCCCATCCAGGATATCATACGAAGCCACCTATTTTAACAACGCTTCAAGCCCTAATTGTTTTAAAAAATAGCGCCCGTTATCGTCTGAACAAGATTTAATTTGCCCCCCAGGGAGGTCAACCCCCAACCAAAACAATTCTATCCAAGATATTATGCGAAACTACCTATTTACAAACTTTCAACCCTATTGCTTCAAAATTGCGCCCATTATCATGTAAACAACGCTAAAATACATAAGCACATACACACGAACATATATATATATATATATATATATAATTATATATATAATACATTATATATATATATATATATAATATTTAATATATATATAAATATATATATATATAGGTATCTAATAAAATATTATAATACATAATATATATATATATATATATATCTATATATATATATGATTTATATATCTTACGAATATAAGCATATATATATATATATATAATATATATATATATATATATATATATATATATATATATATATTAATATAAAAAAATAAATTTTTTTTACAAAAATTGGTCAATTTAATGCCCCTCCAAAAGGTTGTGCGGCTGCATACTTCGCACACCCCTTAGGCCGGCCCTGCTAATGATTTAGTTGGCAGACTTGTTATCTGGTCAGAGAAATACATTTTCTCAATTGCTGGCATTTTTGATCGTCACAATACCAGGAACTGGATTGTTTTATTTTGGGGAGACATATAGTTTATAGGATTTTAAAAAAACAGCACGTAGATATCTAGAAATTCTAGAGGAAGTTATTCCGGAACTGGTCGAAAACAATCCATGATCCCAATATAATGATGTTTACTTACAGCAAGATGGTGCCCCAAGTCATAACTCTAGGCTCTTGAGGGCCTTTCATGATAATAAATTTCCTCAAAGATGGATAGGTACCAACGGACCAGTTAGATGGCCTTCACGATCACCAGATCTCTCAATTTTAGATTTCAGAGAGGCAATTCATTTAACCTTTAGGAATCTGAGAATGAGAAAAATGGTTCATTTAAACGCTATTCAAAGAATTACAAAGATGTGCCAATTTAGCATTAGAGAAAATGGTCGTAAATTTGAACATCACCTTTAATATTTTTTCAATAATGTTATTTTTTTGTGTAATATTACTTTAGTCTACAAAACTGTTGTTACAAACTTACTGTTAGAAAAAAGATGTATAGGTATTTTTTTCTTAAAAGATACCAATAGTTAAGGTATCCAATTCTTCGTAAGTAATATATAACTTTCACTTGTTCTATTGAATTATGCACTTCAGAAAATTATCATTTATTTGCGTGTTTCTGAGGAAATATTGTATATATTTGAAAAGGTAAAAAAGACAAATTTCATAGTCTAAAAAAATTAGTTTGCTTTATAACTCAAAAATAGTAAATATCCATCAAAAATTATCTACACTACTGCATTCTACGGAAAAAAGTCTATATACATATTTTACCTTTTCGATAAGTTGAAGGATAACGGAGATACGAGGGGAATCACAAAATGCAACATTTTCAAAAACGCCCTGTACCTTAAAAACTAAAAGGGCTATTGAAATTTTGTTAACGGCATCTGTATGTTCAAAAATGACGGAGATACCCTGCAAAAATACCCAAAATGGGACACCATGTACTTTAATATGACTTTTCGTATTAGCAGTCATAGTTTCGCCATTTGCTATTTTTATTTTCAATGGGTTTATTTCAACAATACTGTCAGGTAGTCTATGAGTTTTTTAATAACTATTTGCTGTGTAGCACCCGAGTCAAAAATTAAAGCTATTTTTCTTTCCGGTTTCTCTAGAATAATTGCCAAAGCTATAAAACATACTTCTTTTTCATCTATCTTCGGATTTATATTGAATCTTTGACCTTTCTCTCGCCTTGGTTCTCTGAAAAAGCTCGGATTACTATTCGTACTTGCTTTCCAATAACATTTTACAGATATTTGGTAGAATTGTAGCACTTTAATAATCTTTCTCTAGTCAAGAAAGAACCAGAGCCGGATTAACCCTGTCCGGGCCCCAGGTCTTTCAAGTTGATAAAGGGATGTAAGATGTAAGTAACTTCCAGATGATCGACTCCAGGTATACTTCAAAGTCTTATGTGATATTGCAAAAACATGGTTACTTTGACTTGATGCTGCAGCATCATCTTACCTGACTCGTTAGCTTTATTGAAATGGTCTTAATGAATAGGTTATAGATAAGTGATAATGATGATCCAGGTTGCATGATGGGTTAGGAAAGAGAAATGAGACGGGACGCGGTTATTTTAAATTTGATCTTGTTAAACGCAATAAAATACAATAAACGGGAGAAACCAGTTTTGTTAAGTACAAATTGGAAAAAGTCAACTTCCAAGATAGTTATTGGTTTTGTACAGTACAGTAAGTTTAAATATTAACTTTTCAAACTTTTTTAGAAACAAAATCGTTTAAAACATCTCGGGAGTTGACCTTCTAATACATCATTTTCAATGGCCATTATCGACAATGAATTCAAACGGTTTGAGACATTGTTGAGCGAAGGCAGTTTATTAGTTCTACTACTCGATACTAGATGGTTCTGTATGTATGAAGTATTTCATCAATTGACAACATGCGTCGAAATAAAGCAATAATATTGTTGAGGAATTTCATACAAATTTTCAAATGAAATTTTCATTCGATGAATTTTTTTTTCTTGGTGCGTGCACGGGCCCCTTGTCGATGCGGGGCCCCTAGGCAGTTTCCTACTCTGCCTTATGGTTATTACGGCCCTGGAAGTACTTACTAGTACTTGCATGTGTGCAAACACATGCATTCTTATATATACATAAACTGTTATTAGCGATAATGGAACACAGTATGACAGTCGGCTGTTTAAAAATAGTGTAAGAGATCTTGAAATCCGTCACCGTTTTGCACCAGTGTATTCTCCGCAGTGTAATCCGGTGGAACGTGCAAACCATACCGTTCAGGCGATGATCATACAGTACTGTGAACGTGATCAACGATCATTGGACGGGCAGTTGGGTGAGTTGACTTTCGCGATAAATAGCGCGAAGCATGAATCGACTGGGTACAGCCCTGCATTTTTGAATTTTGGTCGTGATATGCTTACTCCAAACGCAAAATATCTAATCGAACCGAATGAAGAAGATGCCGATAGGGATGAAATCGAAGTTGAACCGCAACTAGCTCACCGGGTAAATCAGCTACAACGTATTAAGGAAACGTTTGAGTTTGTCCGAACGAAGCTTTCTCGCGCGTTTTTCCAGCAGAGTCACTATTCAAATCATCGCCGAAGAGAATGGCGGTGTGAGCTTGGGGACCGAGTCCGCTATAGATGGGATTTCCGCCAAACTTGCGCCGAAATATTTCGGGCCATATACTATAGTAAAAATTGTTTCACCTATAGTATATGATCTTAGCGATGATACCGGAAGGATACTGAAACATATTCATGTGAAGGACTTGAAGTCTTATGAAGATGCCGATGCCGAAAAGTAAACTAATGGTAGCCAAAACGTTGTTATCGGGCAGCACGGACAAAATAAAAATCATTATCTTACATTACAGATGCTTACCGATCAAACAGCAACCGTGGTGGAGGATAGAACCGAGGACCACTCCACCAAGCCCGTCTTCCGAGAGTTATACGCCTTCGGCTCTTTCCTTGGGGAAGGAGGATTTGAGGCAGTATTCACAGTAACCGAGGTGGCTACGGCCAAGTTGGCAGAGGACCAAGACATGGCCCGGAGCGAGGCCCGGTTCCTGCAAGTGGTGCAAATTTCCAATGTGTGACGCGGCAGCTCATAAAGGGTCTCCACGAATGCCACGGGAAGGGTGCCATTCACCGAGACATAAAACCGGGGAACGTGCTGCTCAAGGCAGATAAAATCTGCATCGCAGACTTTGGTTTGGTCGTCCAGCTGTCAACCGACCGGCCGTATACCCAAGGGATGGCTGCAACCCTGGCATATATGGCTCCAGAAATGGCGAAGGGAGAGCGGTATGGCACCCAGGTAGACATGTGGGCGGTAGGGCTGGTAGGATTGTTCTTGTCCACGGCGTCGTGTCCATTCCGGTACATTTCGGGACACACGGCAGAAACCCTGAGCCGAATAACGGGTTTGCAGGGACCGTATCGGGACACGAAGATCGTCAGCTAGCCGCCAGAGATCGGAGTCTACCTAATGGGCCTGCTGAACCCGGACCCGAATGTCCGTCCGACCGCCCAGGAAGCCAGGATAATGTTACCAATCTCAACAGTCCAGGAATCTGACACCAAGCCAGAGAAAGAACATAGCTCGGAGACAAGACGCTCCTGTGAGTTCATCCATACCCTCAGCTCCTCACTGGCCGCGGGGTTGCTTCAGAGGCCTCAGATGAAACAATGGACCCCGAATTTGCGGAATAAGATGGTCGCTCTCCGTCCGCTAGGGTCACCATCGGGAAATAGGGTAAGGAGGAAGCTGAGGTTTCCTGATGGAAGGTGATGTGGTGGTGGATTCCGGCAGTGGAATAGAGAGGTGGTAGAGGACGGCATTGGGAAAATATGGAATTAACTGGGATAGTGTGAGGAGTGCGATGTCTCGGGGGTGGAGTAGCTAGTAGAGGGAAGACATCACGGTAGTAGTACTTTATAATTCCGAATTATTTTTTAGAATGTCACAGGGTTATATCAACTCCCGAGAGGATGATTGGGTTTTCATCCCCGAAGGGAGCCTGTCCCCCGCACTGAGTATACACTCTGGATGGCAACCAGAGGTTGATTGCCAGATTGTCTAGACTCTTGACCGTACGGGCCCAAACCTGATCTACGTCTCCATCCAGCAAACCGCAAGAAGTAATCTCCTGTAGGCCAGGGACATAATAACCGCAACACCGTCCATTTTCATACCGTACCGATTTTATAACCGATTCTCAAAACGACACCGTTGAGATAAACACAAAGACATTGGAAGCATCCGTTCCAGCCAGTGGGTCGAAAAAGCAGTAGGCATCCATGACATTCAAAGTCATAGGGCCTTTACCAGCGCCAAGACCCAAGAGACTGCTGATTCCGTGGAACCGTTCCATATTGAAGTTCAAAGATAGGTGTATTGGAGTCATCCCCGAGGCCAGGCGGAATTGGAATGGAGGAGACAGAAGATATATAAATTTGTTGATATCAGAGTATTAAATATGTTAATGGTAATTTTTGATGAGTTGTAAGGTACCGTGAGGTTGAGAGCGGCGAATTTAAGACCGTGAGAAAAAAAAATTTCATTTTTCTTTTTCTTGTCATCTAGAATAGTCTGTAATGAAAGGGTAGTACGTACATTTCTTTTTGAGGCCAAATTTAGCTTTCGGGGACTGTCCGATAGCTGTAAATTAGAACATTTTCTAACGGCAAGTCCAATGTTTGTAGGGAAGTTGATAGTTGGATCGAAATTCAACGTTTTTGACACCCATTTATTTCATGAAATTTGCAGTTGACTGGAGGTTTTTCATAGGTTTATTTAGGTAGCGAAAAGGTAAATCCTCAGTTTGTTATCTTATCTCTGCTAAACTTCTGGCAAGGCATCCGAAAATCACATGATCCAATGAAATTGCCGAATTATGATCGAAGTTTCCGCCAATGAACATTCAGATCTCCCCATTTTCATGAATTTCCCCAACATTTTTCAGTGGTGGTGGTGAGACTTCAAAATGTCCTGCAACTCTAGAACAGCTCCCTTTTGCTCTTCTTCTTTTCAGTTTTGAGTCGTCTAACTGATAATGGTGAACCTCAGTGATTAGTAGTGTGCCCTATTGACCAGTGACCTGTGCAAGATTCTCGAAGAATAGTGTACCGACATAGTGAATTCACAGGTTAGTTGAGTACCTGGAAATTTCTTGCTTCCGCTATTATGTTGCTTGCATATAAACCGTATACCCTTGATTTATAATATCATTATCATTCCGTTGATTTGAAATATCATCATCATTCCGTTATAGTGCATTTATTTCTATTAATCATTATAGCACGTGGAGAATTATAGAGTACTTAACTCGAGCCGTTCTCACTTGTTCAATTATTTTGGATCTCCAGCAAGTATTCCAGTAGAGTTACATCGGTATTCAGAAATATCAAATAACGGAGCCGTTACGATAACGGCGCTGTCAGGATAACGGTCCGTTAAATATTAGTTGGTATTCACAACTTTACCAGACGAGATATAACGGCACCGTTACAAAACGGGCGGACACACTATGGCAACGTTGTGAAGGTAACTAAATCTGTCAAGCGAGTGTCAAGCATACTTCAAAGTTTGTTCCATACCTGTTGATATATTATTTTATTCTTGAAGATTAATATCTAGTATATTACCTATATACGTGTGTTCCCAGTAAGTTGGATTAAATATTTTTTATGTTGCTGTTTTACATAGTTATTTTATAGTTATGAGCGGTAAACGAAATAAAACTAAAAATTATACACAACAAGAGAAAGAATTGTTTTTGGAAATCGTAGAATCGTAAGTATTCAAGGTGTTAAGGAAATTAGGATATAAAGAAAATTCCGTATAACATTGAGATAGAGAATCATTATCAATCATAAAACATTTAAAATTTCTGTGCCAATACATAACCTACAACAAATTATACTTGAAGAATACGAGAATTTCATCAATTTACTATTTTTCAGTATTCATATTTTGAATTAAATTAATTTTATGTGTAAATATTACTATCCTCTGATAAATATACCTACCTACGTTAAGGCAAACATGCCAAATATTGATAAATATACCAAAAAATATAAATGTCTTGGCAAGAGAATATCCATTCTTTTCCTAACCTAATCCTTTATCCTAAATTCCTCAACTATACAGAAAAAAAGACATTGTGGAAAGCAAGTTTACAAATGCTAGCGTGATTAAGAGGAAAAGGGAAGCTTGGGAGACCATTACGAAGGAGTTCAATGCTTGTGCTGAAGAGCCTAGAGATGTGAGGCAATTGAAAAATTTATATGAAAATTGTAAAAGGAAAGCTAGGAAGGTTGTTGCAGAAGAGAATGTAAGTCCTACTCAATAATCATTTCCATAAGTATAAGTTTAAAATGATAATATATGCTTTTCAAACTAAATTCTTATAGTGTCTAAAGAGTGTTTAAAAAAGAAACTACCTACTACTTTTTTGTTTTGTCAACAATTTTTATATTCTGCATATATATATATATATATATATATATATATATATATATATATATATATATATATATATATATATATATATATACTATGAATTGTTTGCAGAAACTTCTCTGTAATAAGTAAATGTATTTGGGATCTTTTTGCAGAGAGCACAATATGAAAAAGCAGTCATCATGGAAATTGATGTTGAGGAGGAGGATGCACAAGCCGCAATACACTTGGCAAAAGAAGAAGCTAAGCTTCAAAAGGTGAGAAGATGTTTTGTGACCAATACATCAATAAAATAAAATATTTTGTAGATAGGCACCAAAAATGTTTGAAATAGCTGACAATTCACTAAGAAATATATGTGTTTATTATTCAATAAATACAATATTTCACAAAAATTTTTCCAATTTATACAATTATTACAAATTATATGTATTTAAGTTGGAAAAAACTTGTTTGTACAATACATCTGAAATAAGTTTGTCCTATCTTTCCCTTGTCTATGTTTCCAGAAAATCAATACTCATTTAATATAAATTTATGGAGTTATCAGTTGAAATTTTCTTAACCATTTTCTTATATTTGCTTTATAGATAGAAATTTTGAAAACTGGGGGAGGTGGCTGTGTTCCGGAAATCAGCAACACTAGTCAGCAGATACTGAGCACAGTGGGAGGTAATATAAAACCAAATGCCAACATGTATGATTCCGCTGCTGACTATTACAATGGTAATGTATTGTTTTGATGAATATTCATTATGTATATACAAATTATTGATTATATCTAAAATTTGCTGGAAGTTTATTTTAAAATAAACATTACTAAACTAATTAATTACCAATTTATGTTGCAGATGCTGAATACTCACCAATAATTATAAAAAGAAATAATATTTGTCATCCATGCTTTTACTCTTTTATTAATGTATTATACACTTTTTTACTTTTCAGACATGGAGCCGATTTTAGTGACTGTCACTTCAGTTAACCCTATCCCCATGCCCATTTCTCCAGAACCAACTCCTTTGACTCTACCAACCCCAAAGCCTGTATTCCGTGCCCGGCAGAATAAAATGAAAAATTATAAAAATATCAGTTCGGAGGCATTAAAAAAAAAATATTTTAAACAAAAATTAAGAAATGCCCAGTATGAGGCAATGTCTCAAAAATCTTTATTCAAATTACAAAGACAAAACCTGATGTGGGATTTAAAAATTAAAAAGAAAAAATATGCATTACTATTAAAAAATGAAAATTAAATGAAAATAGTTTTATTTCGTTTACTTATGCACTTACTTATTTTAAATTTTGGATTGGTTGGGCCGATACTTGGTGCAAATTTATAAACATATTGAAACAATGGTTGAAAATAACAATTTACTTTATTAGAAAAGGAAAAAACCAATTCTGAACTGCTAGTCAGGTAGTTCGGTAATTTTGAAAAGACTGAGAACGGGGCTTGAAGTATGATCGATTTGGCTATTCAATTGATAGACCGGAATGCTTGTATTTATTTATCTGTAATGATTCTTAAAAATTAAGTTTAATTCCCTTACTTTCAGTATTTAATATTTTAAAATCGAAATCGAATGTGTGATTTTCTTGGATTAAATGGTTTGCATAATGTGAATCCGACTTCTGATTAACAATAATTTGTCATTTCTTGTTTTCGATATAACAGAGAATCATAGTTAGTTTGCCATTAGCATCTGAAGAAGGTGAAGTTCCACAAAAACGTGCGTATTGCGTTATTTTTTATAATAAATGTGTAAATTGTTATTTTTAACCATTGTTTCAATATGTTACTTATTTTATTTGTAAAAAATGTTAATAGAAGGGAATTGATTTGATAATACAGTTTCTGATGAAATGCAGTACTAGAAATGACTGAAAATTATTTTCAGGTGAAATAACCTTCAATAATGGCATTTCTAACTGTTGTATTTACATTGCGTTGGCGAATGGGTGCAACTTCATTATTTTCAATAACTTCTAGATATTCATCAGGATCATGTTCAAAAAAATCCCCAAGATCAATGGCTATATTGTGTAATACAGCACAAGCAACTATAACTGCTGCTGTGGTATCCACGTGCGTTCTTAAACCCACTGACAAGCAGGCAAATCTTCGCTTAAGAACTCCAAAACACCTCTCCACAGTATTTCTTGTGGCAATCTGGGCTCTGTTGTACTCTTCTTCAGCTGGAGTTCTTGGATTCAACACAGGTGTTAATAGATATGTTTTACATGGATATCCACTATCACCTAGGAGAAAATTGTTCCTACCATATCTTCCACGAGAGAAATCAACAACTAGAGGGCTATCATTTAATATAGTTGAATCGTGTACTGAGCCGGGCCAACGTGATATTATGTGTCTTATTTTTAAATGTGCATCACACACTACTTGTACGTTTAAAGAAAAGTATCCTTTTCGGTTGCGATACAGTTCTGCATCTCTTCCACCAGGAGATAATATTTTTATATGTGTACAATCCACAGCACCAATGACTCTGGGGAAATTTCTTATAGCATAAAATTGGGTACACACTTCTACAATTTCTTCCCGGGTCGATGGCATTTTAATTACTTCTCGCCCTAACAGGGCAATATAGTGCGTAACTCTTTTAATTATTCGTGACACTGAGGGCTGCGAAATATTGACAATGTCTCCAATACAATTTTGAAATGCACCAGTTGCATAAAATCTCAATGCAAGAAGTAATTGAGCTATTGGTTCTATGGATCGGTTACCATGAACTTTTGGCTCCAGGTGATTACCGATTCTATTTAAAATATTCAATACAATGTCTTTGCGAAAACGAAATCTGGCCTTAAAATCAACATCATCATATTTCTCAAATACATTAATTCGAGGTCTTATGAATCGATTTCTTCGATATCTTGGTTCCTCTTCTCCATCACTGTTCTCCGATAAAGAAGATAGGTCTGTATCCATTATTGAAAGTTCCTTTAGCGAGGTTCAAATAACTTTTATTGATCTAAAATAAAATTAGTTTTAATTTATTATTGTATTTAATTCGATAATTTATTTCAAAGTCGTTCTTTGTTTATTTACCTTTTAAGTATTTTCAAGAGTAATCTCGAACAATATAATAAAGCTTTTATTAGCAACAACTTTTCACAGTTTGACAATAACAACAATTTAACCAGTCGGTGAGCACTGATTATATTTCAGCTTGATTACGTCGAATATAACGGTGCCGTTAAACGAAAATTTGGTTTCTGAATACCGTTTAGCGTATAACAAGTCCGTTATATCATATAACTGCTGGTTATATTGACGGCTCCGTTATAAGGATTTAACGGAGAGAACTGTCAAAATAACGCCACCGTTAAAATATAACGGTCCCGTTATATTTTAATCGAGGGTTCTGAATACGGGTGTTAGTAATCCATATATTATCGATTTTGATTTATTGATTCAAGTATCATATGTTTTGGTGGCTGGATCGACTTAAACTTTTATAGCGATAACCTCAAAGAACGACATAGACATACTATGATATGACAAGGGCCGCGATCAGATATCTCAGATTCAATGACCGATATATTTTGTTTTAGTAATGACTTATGATCAAATTTCCGTTGAGCGTCTAGCTGAGTTATCACAGGACCCTCTAGGAAACTCGTTCAATTAGGGACATTTTTTTCCTTTGTGTCTCACTGCGTTATCACAGGACCGTCTAGGAAAAGCGATTAATTTATAAGAATCTGAAATTGTTTTGCATATAGTTCATAGCTATATTCCGTCTTTTCCTGCGTAAATTTGGATCACAAGTGTATAATATTGAATTCGAACTGTACGTATTGGATTGACTAATTTTATTTTAGTATTTATTATTAATCACCAAGTTACATGAATTTACAAAAACATACGATAGAAAAAAAAGAAAGAAATGAGCGATTAATATAGGTAGTAGGAAAGGTTTGTCATACCGAGTATTATTACTGAGTTTTTTCAGAGGAAACATAGGTACTGATGATTCACTTCAGTTTTTGGAAAACTTGTCTGTTAAACATCAATATCGAAATTCTTTCCTTTGAAGATGGTCAAGATATAATTTACCTCGAGATACTCGGACCGACATTATAATGCTTATACTTCTAAAACAGTATCAACAGTATCAATAGTAGTCAATAATATTCTCAGTATACTACAAAAAAGACACAATAAATATAAAATACAAAAGTATAAAATCTCCATGCAGGTAATGTAAAAATTGTAAAACATAAAAACTTGAACATGTAAACGTATAAAAAATATATCAAATATTACAATATCAAATACCAAACGCAAACTCGAGCATTATATATGTTAGGTGGGGATGTAAAAACAATGTGAAAAATTGGGAAATTAATTCAGTGAAATTTGTTCACGGTAATGTTATATTCTCATCTTATGATTGAGTATATTTTTTTGCATTGATTCCATATGTGGTTTGACATTTATGTAAATCTGGGTATATTGGGTTAACTGAATTCTGCCGATTCAGCATTAGCCACCGTTGGCAATTAAGTTTTAATTAATCTTGTACTTGTAATTGAAATCCGTTTTTGTATCTAATAGATACGCTAAAGAAGTTACAGCTCAGCCGTAAAGTATAGTATTTGATTGTGGTATTCAAATACCTGTTTCCCTGACTACAGTTCGTGTGTACTTTGTAAGTGGCGTGGTGTAGCACTGTTGAGGATCACTGTAACGATCTGGGGGTCGTATTATTTATTGAATCTATACTGGTCCGTGAAATATTCACATTTTGTTGGGGGTGATAGTACATATTTTTAGATTTATACCTAATTGCCTGACCGTTAATAGAATTAAGTTTCCGCTACTCATACACAACCTCTTGCTTGAACCCATTACTTGCTTCTTGGTATATCTAACTCTTTCACTTTCCTAGCTTGCAGCTCACTGAACTTGCTTTGCTTCATTCAATCTGTATCATCCATAACGTCACAGAAAGGTTATATCACAGCACTTCGACGCCTAAAGAACATAAAAGAGCTTGTAAAATCGATCGTTACCATCGTAAATTGAAACCAAACCGTTTTCTCAACTGATCCGGGGTCCCTAAAACATTTTAGGGTTACCTGTGACCGAGGGATCCGTAGACAGATAATCCCATCGAGGAGATAACCTCGATTTGCATTAAAATCTGGCGCCCGAGGTATAATATTAGGATATATCTTTACAAAAAATAAGGGATTACCAAAAAGGCATGTCACAACACACCCAGCCTAATATAATAGATATAACTGAGAAATTGAGAGGAAAACCTATCGTTTCATGTTTAGTTCCACTCTGGCATAATGGTAAACCCATTTCAGAGGCAAAAAAGAGGGCAATTTTTTCCCTTATATCCGAAAATGCAAAAGGCTTTTACACTAGCTTAGTACCAGATAAGAATATTGATGATGATTATTTACACTGTTTTAATGATTACTCAGACTTTTACATTGAGGACGCAGAATAAATATGAGTTTTGTTGTTCGTAGTAAAAAGAAGATTTGACTTATTTATATTTTTATGTCATACTAGTTAGTAGTCATTTTTATTGCTTAGTTACCAACTATCTAATGTCGTATTTTATGCCCGTGCGGGCATAAAGTTCACTTTATGGCCCGCGTGGGCATAAAGAGAATTAATGTTTTGTTTAACTTATTCAATAACCTTTACTTATTAAATTACAAACGAAATATAGTAATATATGTAAATATTCGATGAACATTATTTTGACGAATTAACATAAAATTGGCAGTTCTGAAAAGATCCGGTGATAGCTAAGTTGTCTGCAGCAAACGATTCTTGCATCCAATTTACTAATTTTTCGTATTCCATGTCGTAAGCTTCTTTTTTGGCAACAGATTTTCAGTTGCTTTCTCTGCTTTTTTAATAATTTCGTCAGGAATTCCAAATCTTCGTCCATTTTGGCTTCTTACTTTGACACATATAAAAATTATTGCGATTTTATGACATTTACGTTTGTCAACATTCACCTAGCAACAATAGTTCCTACTATGCAATGTTATTAATTCAAACCGGATTTTTTTAAATACGGATTCGTATTGAGATTGGATTGCAATAACTAACTAGTATGACATAAAAGTTTGTATGTACCATGGGTATAAATAGATGTGTAAACCCTCGGGCCTGAGGCCCTCGGGTTCGTAAGACGTCGCCCTCAGGGCATAAACATCTATTTATACCCTTGGTACATAAATAACTATTAATGTTGTTTCTAGAAATATAAAATCGCATTTCAAAGAGATGATGTGTGCTTCGCTATTCGTAATTAAATTCAAAAAACACACTACATTGTTTTACTCATAGCAAGATATACGTTTCGCAATAAAGATCCAACCCACATTTTATCTCATTAAAATATAGGTAGAATACATTCAAGTAATATTATATCTTTAAAAATGCAAGTTTTCATATATGAGGCAAAAAAAGATCTCGAATATACTATATTGTACCCATAACATCAAAAGAACAATTCAAACTTTTAAACGCCATTTTCTCAGTGTGGTGTTTATGTGGATTGGATCCCTCTTGCATAATACGATCCAATTAGCAGTCATATTATCTAGTAAATTATCAATTGAAATATTATATAGCAATTGAACCACAGCTTAATTAACATAGTCTTAAATAGTGGTGCACTTTCAAAAATTCTTATAGATTTCTTATTTTTATATTGCTATTTCAAGTTCAGTCAAATATGATACTGTTATAATGTTGTCAAACTTTTGATTTTTAAATGTTCCAGGCTCTACTGATAGAAAGTTGATTCTAGGAATGTTAAGAATATAAGGTGATGATTTCCTGTTTAATAAAACAAAAGCAAAGAATTGTCAGGAAATGATAACTTGCAGAAGTCCACCACAAGGTAAAATTGTCCAAGATGGTGCTTATATAGCATGCTCTCATTATAAGGGAATGTATTCCATCAAAATTTTACGAAAACATTTTTTTAAATGTAATAGTGAAAGTATTCCTCATAGGAAAGGAGAAAGGAATATTATGATTCAGGGTGGGAAATTATTTCTTCCTATGCTCAAGTAAGCCTGCTATAAAATGAAAACAGAAATTCTGCCTGTATTGAGAAATGATGATATATCTCAAATTATAAGATACGATAATTTAATGATTCTTTATGGCAATAGGTTATGCAATCAATTCCGTACACAAAAACACCAACAAAGTACGATAAGGCAACAACTGAGACAACTGGGTTGATTTTTACAAAGAATAAAGAGGTAAAACGCCCATATTATTGTTCTAACATCTATATTTCATCTAAAATATATAGGTAATGTACTAGACACCACAAATAGTTTGGAAATCCTGGATGATACAGGAAAATATTATAAAAAAAGAAATGGGGCTTCTACTTTAGGTACCTTACTGACTGATGTAGTTGGTATTCTGTAGACTGGCTATATCAAAAAAAGCTTGCTCGAACTGAAAAAAAGCAGTTACAGATTTCTTGTGCCTACTAGTCGCAGAACTGAGTTATGGAGTGAATAGAACTGTTCTAGAGAACCGTCAATCCAAAATTCGTCTCAGTACCTATCTTCTACCTTCAGATATACAAAAATTGTATATGTATTTAATCAACAATAGGAATGTCCATTTTCAGAAAATGAAGAAATGTGGCTTCAATACTGACAATTGGAGAAAGTTGATTGAATTCACAGCATTGTCAGTTCAGTTGTTCAATCGTAGAAGAGCTGGTGAAACAGAAATGATTTTCACAGAGGATTATTAGTGCCATTGGACACCATGAAAAGATTCATAGATGAACTACAAAAATACGAGGTAGCCAGTTTCATTAGACACCATGAAAAAATTCATAGAACCCATTATAGTGATATCAAAAGAAATTTTAGAAATTTCAGAATTCTTAGAAAGAGCACAAGATGGATATGCAAATTTTGATTATTCTGAAAATACAAATAACGATTTAGAAAGTAGTCCAAAGATGTCCAGGATCAAAACAAAGAGAAATTCAATTGAATTCTAGCAATTTATGTAATATTAATGAATATTTTCTAATTGCAGAAATGGATCACGTGGACCACACATCCAGTACACAAATTCGTAACAATGATGAAAATAAAAGAGAGAGAAGAGAGAGATGTAGAGGCTAGTAAACCCTGTATTGAGTCTATTAATTATTTTATTGCATTAATACTTTATAGATCAAAATTCTACAATCAAGCCAAGAAAATCATGGTCAACATCTGAAAAACAGAAAGTAGAAACACTTTGTGATTTTGTTTCTATTAAGCTACCAACAAGACAAGAGTGTATAAACATAATAAAGAACTATCCTAATATTATGAATCACTCTCCAGAACAAGTAAAGTCTTGGGTATCCCATCAATACAAAAATGATCAAAAATCTAGAGGATCTACTATCAGAAAACGTAAAATCAATTGTTATTAATGTATCATTTTAGCAATTTCCATATAAATTGTGTCTCAGAAACAGTTGAGCTAATTATCAAGTTTTTTTCAGGCTGGACTTCTGAGGAAAATAGAGAAATCGAGAAAGATTTCAAAAATCATTTCAGAACTGGAACTTTTCCGTAGATCAAGGAGTGCCTAGAACTAATCAAGAATAACACAGTCTTCAATGGACGAACTGCAGGAAATCTTAAAATAAAATCTAAAATGAAATGAAGAAAAGACAATGCTTGTTTAAACAAATAGATCAATAATTTGTGTTTGCATATTCAATAAAATATGGAGCTTGTGTTCAGTTATTTAGTTTTGATATTTCTCCTTTTCATCAAATAGACATGCTGATCTTTATAACTGATTTGATAAATATCTTGATAAAATTTACCGAACACATGATATAAATTTGTGCTCGATCTCTACTGGAGATATAGCAACAGATTTCAAGTTGACAATGTGAGCTAATTCAGGGCCGGATCTAGGGAAATGAAACCGGGGCCTTCACAAAAGAGGGGCCCTCACAATAGATACTTCGGAAAAAAAAATTTGAAATTCATACTAGTAAACAACTTTTACGTTGATATTTTTTCGCGTTCAACCTCTACCTATAGTACTTCGAACAAAGATGATATTGTAAAATATCAACAGAAATCATCGATTTATATTTATTCACTCTAATCAGGCAATTAGTAAAATATCAAAATCTCAAAAAATTGTCCAGTGACGATGTCAGTATAACGATTATTATCGTTTGCTCGAGTTGGTATTCGTTATACATAACGAATAAACAACACCGCCAGAATTATACCCAGACCGTTGCATATTGAAAAATTGAACGATACTTCACCAAACTTGATTATTATTTTTTTTGACAAACGTCAAAAAATCGTGATATGAAAATATTCACATTTTGACACGAGGCAAAACGATTATATCACGTCGTCAAGGGTATATTCACTTATCAATACGCAGTATCTATTAAAAATTCAAGAGTTCTATTGTCTTATTCACACATGAGTTATATAATCAAAAAAAGCACCCAGTTCTAAACTAACTCATAGGAGTACTGGATCATAGAGATGTGTTTGCTTACGACAAAGGAGAGGATGTAACGGTGGTAAGACACGTATTCCTTTACAGGTGTCAAAAACCTGGAAGACTTGGAAATCTCAGAGAATTTTTTTCTCCTGGAATATCCTAGAATTCTCAGGGAATTTTTGGATTTTTTTCAAATATATAATTTCATTCAAATTTCCTTTCTGAAATTGTGAAGCCTGTATTAAATTGCGAAAGGAAGAAAAAACGTCATGTATATTCGTGTTATACGAGTTCACGAAACATCGAAACCAGCTCCGCTAGGAGGTTTGTTTGATTAGTTTCAAATAAATGTCCTAGTTTACTTCATTTTATTGCCACGAACGTGTATCGATAACACGAAGAATTCTGTTTTATATTCATTTGCTGCCTGTATAGAGGATAAAATTGGAGCGTTTGTTACTGACGGTGTGTAAATGTTGCATTACATCGAATTGATGTGGCAACTTTACTCTTGCTTAGCGAATACCTATAATAGTAACCACCTTCGGGTGTCAGGACGTACGAGTTCTCGTTGCCGAAATGTTTCACCTGTCTGTAAGATGTGGTTCATATGTTTCCGACTGGTGGCGCTGTGTCATATTTATATGCCATTGAGTTACCAGAAGGAAAATATGAGAACGTTTGAAATATTTGGTTGTTTATCTCTCTCTATGGATGATACTGATGAGCCCCAAATAAGGGCGAAACAGTCTGTATATCATTTCCGTTGGTTGTGATAAACAACTTGATGTTTCTAACATTGACTGTCTCAAGGTACATGGAAATATTTCGATGTTTCGTGAACTCATATAACCAGCTCCGCTAGGAGGTTTGTTTGATTAGTTTCAAATAAATGTCCTAGTTTACTTCATTATATATATATATATATATATAGTATGAGGTTTAATGGGTAGCGGCAAGGGCAGGATATTCAAAGACCTTTCTGGCTATGACCTATGTATTTCGATACTAATTTGTATCTTCTTCAGGGTCTATAAGAGAATAAAACAATTACAAAATCTAAAAATTCACAACAACATAATACATCTTACCGCCAGTAGTCCTTGATGAGTCAAGTTCCACCAGCATTTGTTCAATATACAATTAATTAATTTATTTAAAGAAAGAAAAGGAAACATTCATCTTATTACTTGTGTTATTTGTTTTGTTGGTTTTAAAGGCAAATATCAGAAATTTTATCCAATATATTACGTTACGGTGAGTTATTTAATAGAGGTTAGGTTTGTAATCATCGAAATTAAATATTGCTGTCACCCACACTCTATGGATTATACTTCTATGTTCTTTTTGTGTTCATATATCATATCAATGACGTAGACAATTTTAGAATGTTACCTATATTTACACAGTCTTACATCGACTTTGTTTTTATATTCTATTTTCTTTCTATTTATCCCACTCTTCCCACTTCCTATCTATTTCACATTTTAAAATGTTGCAGTAAATACTGTTCAATTGTTTTGTGTCACTCTGTTCATTTATAACCGAATTTTCGAACTGTTTTATCGCGCACATCTCCAGAAATCTACGATTGTTGATTTTTGTCTCTATCACACTCACCTCTTCGAAATTGACTCGATGTCCAGTTGTCCAGATATGTTTGGCTAGCGCACATTTGTCAGGATGTAACCTACCATAACTCTTGTGTTGTGTTATCCTCTTCTTTAGTTGTTGTTCTGTATGTCCGATGTAGAATTTATCACATGATCCACATGGTATTTTGTAGATTACTTCTGATTGTTTTTGCCTTTTATTATCTTTGAGATCTTGTTTGTTAAGTCTTCTATATGTGGAAGAGTGATGTATTCACTTCTTGTAGTGTCCCTTGTCTCCGGGTTCTGTATTGAATCTCTTGTTGATGAGTTGTGTAAGATACGGTTAATTGTATGTTTTGGATTATTGTTCTTCTGTAGTATCGTCTTTAACCTAGCTATAGATTGATCAAGTCTACTAGGGTGTGTTACATCCGTTATTCTCTTTTTCATTTGTATTATAAAATTCATCTTGACATGTATTGGTTGTTATGAATCAAAGTTTATATACTTTTGTGACGATGAGGGTTTGGTGTACCATTCTGTTATGATTGAGTTGTCTGGTCTCCATGTAATTAAGATGTCCAAAAAAGGTATTGTAAGATCATTTTCTTGTTCAATCGTGAATTCGATGATGTTTGGATGTACCTGATTGAATTTATTTAACAGGTCTTCTATTTTGTCCTGTGGGCAAGAGGTTATAATGTCATCTACATATTGATGGATAAATGGTATGTGATGATCAAAGGTTGACAGGGCTTTGTTGATTATATCCGTCATTATGATGTTGGCAATAATGGGGCTAAGGGTGCTTCCCATTGGGGTTCCTTCTTTTTGTTTGTAGAACTTATTGTTGAACACAAAGTAGTTTGATTGAAATAGGAATGTTATTACTTCTAGGAATTCTGTTTTTGGTATGTTACAGTTAGTTTCTATCCGTGCCCATTCTTGTCTAATTATTGAAAGAATCAGTTCTAGGGTTATGTTTGTAAATAGAGAGATAGCGTCTAGAGAGAGTAATACATATCCTGGTGGTAGTATTGTATGTCCGGTTTTTTTGACAAATTCCTTCGCATTTGGAATAGAAAAATGGAAATAATCACTGAAAGATGTTTTTAGTATGTCTGCTATGAAGGTGCTGAGTTTAGTAGTGGGAGATTTTATTGTAGAGATTATTGGTCTAACCGGGTAACCCTCTTTGTGTATTTTGACCATAAAATATGCTTTAGGAGGTTGTGCTGTGTACGTATTAATTTTTTTGGCCTCAATGTCACTGATGTAGTTCTTCTGTTTCAGTCTTTTTGACCAGTCATTATTGTTTCTCATGATGGTATCTGTTGGATCTCTGTTTAAGGCTTCATAATTGTTGTTGTCATTTAGAAGTTCATAGGCCTTATTGTTGTAAAAGTCTGTTGCCATTATTACTGTGACGTTCCCTTTGTCTGAGCAACCTACTGTGATGTTAGGATTGTCTTTTAAAAACTCTCGAGTTTTCTTGTGTAAAAAATTCAGTAATTCTCTTTCGTTTTGATTTTTTTTTAAGAAATTGGTAATAATGTTTGTAGATTTGGCTCTTATTACATTTTGTATGTTTCTAGGAACAACCTGTATTGCATTTTCTATTTCAGCAAGTACATGTCTCACCGATATGTCACTTGTGGTAGGTTTTATTGTGAACTAGTAGTCCTAGAGCTAGTAGTCCTAGAGCTAGTAATTTTATTATATCCGAGGGAATGTCGGCATCTGACAGATTTTTTATCCAATTTTCTTGTATGTTGATCATGTCTACAGCATTATCCATTAGTTTCTGGAACTTACGTATATTGGCACAAAAAGAACATAGAAGTATAATCCATAGAGTGTGAGTGACAGCAATATTTAATTTCGATGATTACAAACCTAAGCTCTATTAAATAAATCACCGTAATGTAATATATTGTATAAAATTTCTGATTTTTGCCTTTAAAACCAACAAAACAAATAACACAAGTAATAAGATGAATGTTTCCTTTTCTTTCTTTAAATAAATTAATTAATTGTATATTGAACAAATTCTGGTGGAACTTGACTCATCAAGGACTACTGGCGGTAAGATGTGTTATGTTGTTGTGAATTTGTAGATTTTGTAATTGTTTCATTCTCTTATAGACCCTGAAGAAGATACAAATTAGTATCGAAATAGATAGGTCATAGCCAGAAAGGTCTTTGAATATCCTGCCCTTGCCGCTACCCATTAAACCTCATACTATATCAACATTCGGCAATTAAAAAACCAATATATATATATATATATATATCGAGTTTTTTTAGATTCACCAAGCCTGTTATTGCTAATAATTATCAAAAAGTTATATATATATATATATATATATATATATATATATATATATATATATAAACTTGAAAATAAGAATATCGGGATTGCGTTCTGTGTAATACTTTATTTCCTTACAAGCTCAATATTTCGTCACTACTTTGTGACTTCTTCAGGAGCATACTGAAAATAAGATGAGGTACATTATTCATCAGATTATAAAACAATAAAATCTTTTTAAAACTTACAGAAGTAACAAAACATTAAAATACACACACAATATATCATCAGTCTGCAGGTGGGATACAACTGAACGATGCGAGATATGTATCGTGAGACACGAAGAGGGTTTTTAAAAACTGTTTATTTCGATTATTACAATAATGGTAAAGTTACTATATACTAAATGAAATAACAGAGAGATGTGTTCTCTTCAAGAGTAAGCTTAGAAGTGATGAAGGCTAATACAATTGGTTATAACGTAAACTTCTTATCTATAATATAAAAATAGGTTTCTAAGAATAATAGTGCAGACTTGCAGTTTATTATATATACGCTGCACTTTATGGGTATGTAACTCCTCCATCCCTAAGTCGAAAAAATGAAGGATTTATTTTTGCGTTGGCTGTTGATGGCTGCTTCGGCGTCTTCTTGAGGTTCTTGTAATTCAATTTCCTCCTTTATGGTCCTTGGTGTTGATCGTTGTTTCCATAAAATGTAAAATATTGAAGTTATTAGCAGAATGACGATTATTAAAATTGTTGAAGTTATTGACTTCGAAATTTTGTTTGGAATACTGGGTTCTTCAATAGGCGTTAGCTGCTTCGCTAAATTATTTATTTCGTAAAGACTGTCAAAGTCTATTTTCGATATATTCGAGCTTTGAAAGCTGGTTCTGCTTCTTGTTACTGATATTTCAACTGTTGTTAGAATGAGTGGTGTTCCTTGGCGAATTTGTTCATTATTTTTGAATTTCAAATGGTCAATTAATATTTCGCAATCCTTTGGAATCTTGATTAAAGAAGGATGGTTGATCTCCAGGAATTGATCTCTTGTACATTTTGATATAATACGGTTCGATTTTGCCGGAATAATAAGTACTTCGTCTCTGGTTACTTGTTCAATTATAGATTGTTCAAAGGTGAGATCGGTGGTAATACATTGATTGGGAGGTATTCCATCGAGTAATTGAAGTGTACAGTTGTCTTCTAAGATTATGTTATCTCTGCAATAGTAGATGTCTTCGATTGTTGGACAACCTTCTTTCTGTGCTAAAGCTTCTTGTGACGTTCGTGCCAAATAGGGATAGGTTGGGGTAAAAATTTTATTATGTTGGATAACTGGGTAAATGTGATAAAAATCAAGGATTTTTGGTCTCATGATTGGAATATGAATTGCAAATATAATTTTATTTTCTGTGAAAGTTACCTGAGTCCCTAATAATTGATAGTACGTTAAAATATTTTTGAATTTTGGAATCTGTGACGATTCATATATTTTAGTTAAATAAGTTATCATTTCTTTAATCTCTTTACTAGAAATAATTGAATGATGGATTGAATTGGATCTTGCGAATAAAATTGCATTTTCAATATTATCTATAAAGGATATCATATTTTGACAATCTAAATTTATTTGACTTATAGTCCCTTGGAAAGTGATGTAATTTTCATAAGTTTCTATTGTAGTTCTAATTACCAATTGGAACTTTCTCAAATTATTTTGTAATTTGATTTGATTTTGCCAGAGTGTATTTAATGATTTATTATAATGATTTATTAATCTTGTATATAGTGACACCTGTAGGTTGACCTCGTGTACAATTTCTTTTTGTTTACTTTGTAAGATTTATATTGCTTTATGATATTTTTCGCCATCGTCAGAATCAAGGTTTCCGAATAACCATTTATTTAATTTACCTATACCGTTAAATAATCCTCGTTTTGCTCGGATGTGTGGTGAAATATTTTCAATTTTCCTCTGTAGCGTTTGAATTAAGAATTCTGTTCTACTTAACATTCCGCTTACTAGGCCGTGATATGAAATAGGATTTTCATTTGAACTGTTTACATTTACGACTCTCCGTCTAACTTGAATGAAGTTATTGTTCAAAGCATCTGCTTGTCTGACTATTTCGCTTAAATCTAAGTAATGAATAAATGAATGCTTAGTATAAATTATTTTGCATGCTCCTAATCTAATGGGAAATATAAGGCTATTCAGCTTTGCTACGCTGATTTCTCCGTCGTTGCTATCAATTGTCGCTATTCGACATGCCAGGTATACCAGGGTCATCCAAAACTTCATTTTCCTGTACCTGTAAAATGTTTGGATTTACTTTGATTTTCGTGCTATACTTTTATGATATGTACCTTTTTTTGTCTGTAGTAATATACCGTCGTTTTTAATTATTTAAAATGGGGTTAATTTAGTTATAAAATGAATTGAATTATTGTAGGGTAAAATATAATGTTTAATTAACTGATTGACTGTTATTTTCTCTAAAACATCAAAAATGTTCAAAAGGGTTGAGTAAGATAGTTCTACTGGTGAATTTGAATTATCATTTTTTTTTTCGCAATAGTAAAATGTAACTCAATTTTATGAAGTTTACGAAAGTCTCCTAAGTCATGATTTTTAAATTCCGTACCGTTGTCTGCTGTTATTTTATTTTATTCGATTCCTATGATAGAAGCGTTTATTTCGTGGATTTTTGTTCTTAATGCGTCCAATGATTTTCCTAGGTATTTTCTGGTATTCTTCCTTGATTTTAGCTCGAGATTTTGGCTTAAAGTAAATCTCTTCATTTTTATTTAAGTCTTTTTGACCTTTTTGTTTCTTAACTAAATTTTCAAGATCTGTTGCTTTTCTTTCCGTATTTTCGTTACAAATCAAACTAATCTGATATTTATAGGGGTTTAAATCTTTATCCGTTATTGGGGTTAATAATATTGAATTTTCAATAGGTGTGTGTACTTTTACCGAGATTTCTGGTAGTGTGAATATTTTTTCAAGTGCATCTTGTATTATCTGATCTAATTCATCAAGATTCTCGTTATTTAATTGACTTGTCACTTTTTGTGGAATTTGTGGATTTGTATAAATTTTTATTTGTATATCGCAATTCGAGAATACGTATTTAATCATTTCATAAAGGACCCCGCACGGGAACCCATATAAAATGGTTCTCGTTGGAATTTCTTCATTTTTTTATATGTTTTTATATCCTTTGTTATCAATGAAATGTGAAGGTATTGAATAGTTTCTATGTCTAGTTTCGATTTTATGGATTTTTGAAATGTTGCGAATAAGCCAAATGTGATAATGCTTTAAAAACTTTGTTAGTGTGAAATAATTTTTGTTATAATAACTTTGGGACCAACTGTAGATATTTCATGAATAATATATATTTTTCATTATTTTTTGAACAATTGCAAAACAGAAATGATTCTTTTTCCTACTTTTTCCGACTCTAAAATAGTTACAAAGTTTGTCAAAAATAAATTTATATAACAGTATTTCTTGAACTTTTATTGGTATTACATTAAACACTTCCGAGAAAATCTAAATATTAAAGACGCTACTTTATTCACCATCCATCTGAATAGAAACCATAAAATCGACTTCCTAGATTTTTTACCACATACAAGTCAAGCTAAAAAAAGTATTGGTTGGCTTAGCGTTGCCAACGCTAAGCCTATTTGCCTTATTTCATTCGCCATTCGTTTCAAATTAAAAATTGTTCATAAAAATTGAAGTCAAACAATAAAACTTAAACAACAGCAGTTGATCGCAGGTTTTGTTCGATAAGCACTACATGAATTAATTCATCCGTGAATTTTGGTTGTAATAGTTAAATGCAAGTAAAATAATAACTGAATCGTACTTCGTTTTATTGGTATTACATTAAACACTTTCGAGAAAATCTAAATATTAAAGACGCTACTTTATTCATCATTCATCTGAAATAAAATCGACTTCCTAGATTTTTCACCACATACAAGTCAAGCTAAAAAAAGTATTGGTTGGCTTAGCGTTGCCAACGACAACAATAAATATGGCGATTGTTCATGAAAAAATGTAAACCAAATTGTACCTTTGTTTAGTTTTTAATTCAGCTTAAGCAATTTCTAATCATTAATTATTATTTAATTCTACTTTTGTATTAAAAAATGCCATTCAATAATAATAATAACCCTGTCAATTGTTATGTGTGTAATGTTTTATGTAAAGTAAGATTTACAACAAGATTGGTAAATAATGAAATCAATGAAAACAAGAGGCAAATAGCTATTTTAAGAATATAACGCTTAAAAACCACCCTGCCTTACAACGAATCTTACAGAACTTACGACAGAAAATTAATAATCAAAATAAGGGATTTGAAGGTGTTATTGATTTTACTGACGATGATTTTCCCTGTGTTTCTTTACTAAAGTTCAGTTTGAAGAACTGTATACCTCATGCGGGGGTGTTGAAGATAACGATCATTATGTAAGAGCAGTTTCAAAGAAGGATCTTTTAACTTTTTTGTGTAAAATGCGTCAGTGTATATGTGATGAATTTTTAAAAGTAATTTTTAATTATCCAAGCAGACAAGCTGTGAGCAATGCAGTTGTTACTACAAGAAGATCGATTATGACTGGCTTTGTCCTGCAAAATTCGGTCTTCAGGCTATTACAAGAGAGGAATACATTAATAATTACATCACAGAATTTGCTAATGAATTATACAATCCAGAACCAGGTATGCCCCGAGCAATATGTTATGTTGATGGTACTTACAGACACATACAAAGAAGCAGAAACTTTAGAAGCTTGAGGCAATCATATTCCACCCACAAACAATCTCATCTGATGAAGCCGGTTCTGGTTACAGCTCCAGATGGCTATATCTTAGATATTCACGGACCATATTTTGCAGATGGCAAAAACAGTTCACTATTTCACGCAGATAGAATTTGAATGAGATGCCAATGGATTGCAACAATGGCTTCAAGCGGGTGATATTGTGATTTGCGATAGAGGGTACCGCGATTCAGTACCGGTACTAGAAGAGTTGGGAATGTCATGTCTACTTCCAGCTTTTCTGCAACCCGGACAAAACTAGCTGTCAACTGAAGATGCAAACCAATCTCGTCTTGTCACGAAAACAAGATGGGTTATTGAAAAAAAATATTTTTATGTTGCTAGAACGAGTAATCCCAATGTCCCAAGTACCTCATTTAGGAGATTTTTACCGTATTGCTTCGGCTTCAATCAACAAATTCAGACCAACTATAAACATGCAGAATGCAGACATTGCTTTGGCAAGGAGAATGCGAGAGAAATCCATCAGGGTAAATCGTCGACGACTATGTGTTATAGAGGCCCATATTCGTGCAAATTGGACACGTTTGAATTTAAATCAGTTTCCTAATTTGGATTTAGAATACCTAAGTGAACTTTCATGTGGATTTTACCAAATTGGATTAGCTTCCTCTTATATTCAGGATAGCTTTGAGGAAGAAGGAGCAAATGTCTTCGAAATTGATCAGAGGATCATAGAACCAGGGCTACTGAGATGTCGTTTATCCTCCAGGTTCAGAAATGCAGTGAAATGTCAGTTATGGATTAAACATAATACCAATAATTTAGAGAATAACTATGAAGAAATAGATAATGCAATATAATCTTAGGGTACTACTGCACTTGTAAAAGTGGATCGAGAACAGTGGGGTGCTGTTTCCATATTTGTAGTTTCTTGTGGTATTTGGGCTATGCACGTCACCAAAATAATTTTAAATATCCCAGTAGGTTTCTTTTAGAAAATATCTTAGATGCAGGTAATAGGCCACTATAGTTAATGAACAGTTTTTTGATATTGTTAATATACATTCTAATATTCAATTTTATCTAAATATAGTTTGAATAAATTACCATCATAACTGCGTTATATGTATATTATAATATGAACTAGATACCTTCAGTACTTAGATAATTCCTTATGTTTTCTCAAAAGTGTTCAATATAATACCAATAAAAATTTTAAGAAAATATTTCAAAAAATGTTATGAAATTTAATTTTTGACCAACTCTGTGACTATTTCAGAGCCACCCTAGGTACTGATCTAAAATTGTTAGAAAAATGATAAAATATATATTTATTCTCTGGAAACTGGTTACATAATTTTTCTCAAAAATATTATAATAAATTAATTGCACATGGAAAAATTCTTTTGAACAATTATCGCAATTGGCTTAATCGCAACATTTCAAAAATTCATAAAATCGAAACTAGACATAGAAACTGTTTAAAACTTCTACATGTTGGTGATAACAAAGCATATAAAAACATATGAAAAAATTGAGAAATTCCAACGAGAACCATTTTATATGGGTTCCCGTGCGGGGTCCTTTGATTCCAATCTAATTTATCAAGTCCTGACGATATTTTCGGAAAGGCAATATGTTTATCTCTGTTTTGTAAGCATAATAGTTTTAAAGACAATAATGAAGAAAATACATTTTCGTATGTTGGTTTATCAAAGAAATTATTTTTAGTTATAAGGTAGTAAAGCATTCCGTTTTGGTTACGTATACAAGCAACTTGGCCAACATTTTTATTTTGTGAAAGTAATTCTGTAACATTATTATATTTAATTTTGAACTGAAGGGCGATGCCTTTATTCATATGGAAATCTTTACTTACACAGTGACAGAGAGAAAAATTTGTTGGTGCATTGAATAAATTACCATTCTCTTCTGTTATATTATCGCTATTTATTCGTTTGTGCTGAAATTGACTAAGAAATTCTTCATATGATAATTGACTCTGTTTGTGTTCATTATGTTTAGGATGTTTTTCCGGATATTTATAGATTTTGGACTGACTTGGAGCTTCCTGTTTCACTTCAATACTATGTTTACTTCCTATTTTATAACAATAAGGGTACTTGCTACTGTTAAAATTTCGGGTACATGTAATTTTCCTACTTCTTGCTCATCTATTATTATTTCACCATTAGGAATTGTTACTGGGAGATTCCTAATTAATTTTTCATAAGGTCTTATAGTGAACTCAAACCTTTTATCTTCGGGTATTTTGAATTTGATAGGAATGGCAACATTGTCATTAAATAGCACGCCATTGGAAAAGTCTATATTTAGATCCATATTCATGATATCTTCTAATCCTAAGATTCCGTCAAAGAATTCATGGAAGTCATATAAGATAAATTTAATATGATAATTACTATTGAACTCTGCAAACGCAGAAATTTTCGCTTGATATTCGATTGTTCTCTTTGCGAATGCTGATGTAATATCTACATTACTATGGTATATACATTTGGGATAATAATTTTCTGCAAATCTAGGTCGGAGAAATGACCTACTAGTGCCTGTATCAATAAGTAATTTCATTTTTGGATTTTGAATTTCTATGTACGGCAAGGGGTTGTTTGAGTTTAATTCTATACTGTCTGAATTTCCGAGGCTTGTTCGCGAAAATTTTGATTTTCATTAGGTTGATTTTGATATACCGAGTTTCTGGAATATCAGTCTCGTGAACTTCGTTCGCATCATATTCATAATTTAAAAATTCTTCGTTTTCGTGATCATAG
This sequence comes from Cynegetis impunctata, assembly GCA_030704885.1. NCBI lineage: Eukaryota > Metazoa > Arthropoda > Insecta > Coleoptera > Coccinellidae > Cynegetis > Cynegetis impunctata. The sequence continues at coordinate 41,981 of JARQZK010001472.1, read as the reverse complement.
TCATTCGTATATAATTCTTCCGAGATGAAATTTCTATTCTGATTATAATTAGTAAAATGATTTCGTAAATTATTTCTATATGGATTTTGCACATTTGACTGAGAGTTTTGTCTTCCTATTCTGGACTGAAACGATGGGTTTCGACTTGTGGTTGACATTGGCTCTGGTTTAGGTAATTGATTAGATTGAACTTGATTAGGTCTAAACGCATTACGTTGCTGACCAAAAAAATATTTCCGAGGGGGTTGTGGTCGTTGTTGTATATTTATGGGTTGACTTGGAAATGTTGGTTTGGCATTGTAATTATTATAATATCGATTTTGATTCGGGAAATTTGATTGATATTGATTATTCAAAATTGGGTTGTTAGCGTATTGATAATTCCGTTGATTATAATTTGGTTGATTTTGATAATTTGTCTTTTCAAAGACATACCTGGAATCAGATCGGCTAAATACAACACCACAACCATAGAACAAATTTTCTCAAAATTGAAAGACCCGACACCAAAGTTAATGAAAAACAATGTTATATACAAATTAGCATGCTTGGGATATGAAGGCACATATATAGGCCAAACTAACCAATTGCTCATACAAAGAATCACACAACATAAAAGTGACTGCCGCCTAATGAAGAACTCCTGTGCAGTTGTTCAACATCTAAAAAATACGGGGCATACGTTTGATTTTTCCAACGTCAAAATTGAACAGCAATGCAAATATAGGACCAGGCTTTTCCTCGAAATGTGTCACATTAAAAAAGACAATAATTGTGTCAACTACAAATCTGACACTGGTCAATTAAGTAATATTTATTGCAACATCTCGAATATTGGGAACAACAAACCAGACCGTCGCCGAGTAATGTTGCCCGCATCGTTCAGTTGTATCCCACCTGCAGACTGATGATATATTGTGTGTGCATTTTAATGTTTTGTTACTTTTAGATATGTAAGTTTCAAAAAGATTTTATTGTTTTATAATCTGATGAATAATGTACCTCATCTTATTTTCAGTATGCTTCTGAAGAAGTCACAAAGTAGTGACGAAATATTGAGCTTGTAAGGAAATAAAGTATTACACAGACCGCAATCCCGATATTTTTATTTAAAACTTCATTTATTCGTATAGTCGAAAAAGACGATTATTTATCTATATATATATATATATATATATATATATATATATATATATATATATATATATATATATATATATATAACTTTTTGATAATTATTAGCAATAACAGGCTTGGTGAATCTCAAAAAACTCGATTTTATTAAAAAGTTGACGTTTCGTCACCACGACATTCGTGGCTTTATCAAAACTTTTGAAATATTGAAATTTCTTTGACATTTATTGATTTGACAAAATTTCAAAAATTGTAGAAAAAGACTACTATGTTTCATCAAAATTTTTCGGCTGTGGCCGTCCTCTGTTATTTATTACGTGCTATTCAGTCCAATATTAACATTCAAATCTGTTATTATTAGATGGTAAGGGAATTCACAGAAACCTTTACACACGTAATGTTCGAAATAGGTTCAAATAAATTTTGATGAAACATAGTAAACTTTATTAACTTTTCAAATCAATAAATGTCAAAGAAATTTCAATATTTCGAAAGTTCTGATAAAGCCACGAATGTCGTGGTGAAACGTCAACTTTTTAATAAAATCGAGTTTCTTGAGATTCATCAAGCCTGTTATTGCTAATAATTATCAAAAATTTAAAAATAGTTCACAGGCAACAACAATTTAAATAAATAATCATATATATATATATATATATATATATATATATATATATCTATATATCTTTATATAGATATATATATATATATTTATTTATTTATATATAATATATATATATATATATATATATATATATATATAAATATATATATATATATATATATATATATATATATATATATATATATATATATATATATAATAATTATATTTTTCAAAAATTATGTATTTCAAACTGGGATGATGAAATGAATTAGCTAAACGCGAACTGCTTGAAATAGGTAGCTGTGGTCTTCATTCGGTACATGGTGCTTCAAAAGATAGAATTATTGCAACTTGGTTACCTATTTGAGAGGTCAATGTACAAATTATTCTGGATCCCAATTTTTCCCTCGAAATTTTGCAACATCAGATGACTGGAAAATGCATTTGTTGCACTATGGATGTTGAGCTAAAGAAATGCACGACAACATTAAAAAGTTCGTAGAAGGTGTGAAAAAGGACAAGAATTCACCTAAATGCAAGAGCTTCGAAATCGTAACGTTCAGAGCAGATCCTTCTCTCTGCCCAAAGCTAGCGTTCTTCAAGTCTTCAGCATCAGAAGTGGAAACTTTTTCTTAGAGAATTCCAATTAGATACGCCATTGGTGCCATTTTTGCACACAAGTCTAAGTTTAATATGACTAATCTCATGGAGAGGTTTATGACGACTGATACCATCAATTCTAATCGTGTGCTCAAAGATGATGCCCAAAACAAGAAGAATCTGTTACCAGCAAAAGAAGTCAATTTGGGATTCGACACTCGAAAGCAGCTGGAAAAAGTTGTAGTTAAAACTAAAGATGTGCTGGAATTTCGCCAAAATTGACGAAAGCAGTACGTTTATAATTGCTGAAACGTTTCCCCTTTGATTTTTCCACTCACGGCAGGTGTTACATGTCTGGATCCTGAGATTATTGCGGCAGATCCCAAATTGGCTAATAAGCTACTAGATGAATTGCTCTTTTGTTTGACAGACCAAAACCATACAAGCGAAACTGCAGATATAGTCTCAAAGGAAGAGAGCTTGCTGCACTTCCAACAGTTCTTGAACTTGTTGAATCTTATTCACGATCTCAGGAACGTATCGACCACTTCTGGAGAGACATCCTCAAAGAAAAGATAAGAATTTCCTACTGATTGTGAAATTGGTATGCTGCCTCTCTCAAGGAAAAGCAAACGTAAAGCGTTTTCTGTAAACTCCATATGCCTCTTCCAAAACATGCATGAGAACTATCATAGCCAAACAGCAGGTATATGACGCAATTCGAAATTAAGGTGGAGTAACCAATTATGTTGTACCTAAGGCTCTTGTACACAGTGCGAGAAATGTTCGAGCGCGTTGGGAAAGGCCCTGGAGACTCGTCAGTTGAAAAAAACTGCAGAATAGCCGCAAGTGAGGCTAGAGAAGAGACACTGAAAAAAAAACTAGAATCGCAGCTTAAACTACTGGAAACAACCAAGAACGAAGCTACAGTTTTAGATAAGCAAATTGCGGCAATAAAAAACAAATAGTTAGGAGTAGATTAAACTAAAGACAATATACTGCGATAATTATATTATGTATAAGTCTACTGAGTTACAATATGTTTCATAGTATATTGAGTAATGTTTTTGATTAAGATATCCGTTACTCCTTTGTATTTGAATGCCTTTATTGAGTAATTATGGTATTTCAATGTATCAATATTTCGGAATGTATGAATTACACAGAAAAAAAATTTATTTAATCTTTGAATAACACAGTACCTACTCAAGTTTTTCATTGGATGATACGTCTATAATAACAATTTCATTAGGATTAAAACATATCTAATTAAATACCACTTGAATGTCTGATAAGTTAATTTCAATTTATTACTTCATCTTATCTATAGACTACAATTCTGAAGCCAAAAGAAAAAAAAAACACAAATTTTATCAAAGTATTAGAAAATAAAAAACTAGAATCGCAGTTTAAACTACTGGAAACAACCAAGAACGAAGCCACAGTTTTAGATAAGCAAATTGCGGCAATAAAAAACAAATAGTTAGACTAAAAACAATATATATATATATATATATATATATATATATATATATATATATATTAATATATATATAAATATATATATATATATTGCGCTAATTATATTATTTATAAGTCTACTGAGTTATAATATGTTTCATAGTATATTTAGTAATGTTATTGATTAAGATATCCGTTACTTCTTTGTTTTTGAATGCCTTTATTAAGTAACGTTATTCATTTATATTTTGTTCTTATTCATTTATGAATGAGTAAAAATGCTATTGCAGTTTATATTATATAATAAAGGCAACTTTAAATATTTATTTTGTCTGAGTTTTTCAAGCCGGAAACCTGTTAATAACAAGAGCGTTTCGTGATACAGCCTGCTATGGGAGCGTGCCCAATTTTGACTTCTTCAAATTTTATTGGCCATCACACTGCATGCTACTTCATAATTGTCTGATAGCAAAGTTCTTTCAGAAACTCTGTTGGCAAAAAGATGTTTTGAACTCGAAAAAAATCTATGATACATAGAATGGACGAGACTTATGACGAGAGGAAAATCGTATCGCCATACACCTGGAACAAAAATAAAATCACCTGGAATATCCTGAAATTCTCAGGGAAGTTTAGATCCTGACTTGAGTAGACACCATGCTTAAGAAAGCCAAACATAAAGTTTAACTCGGTAGTGCGGTATCAAAATTGGCAAATTCTAATTCAGATATGTTTTCTGGCTTCAAGGGAAATATTCCAGAAGCCCTAAACACAGAGATAGTGTTAGCAGGTAACATCGCTGTCGAAAACCAAAGTGTCCACAGAATTTTATTTTGGTTGAATTTTTTCGAGCTTGAGTTATAGAAAAAATTCTCGATCCTTCAAAGCTCATAACTTTTGGAGACTACTTCAATCAGGAATATGAGTGTAGGTTCTGTTCTCATATTCTGCAAAAAGTGTACCTTCCTGCATTACAAACACTGTTGATCCCTTCGGAAGATAATTAATTCATTTGGGCTTCAATATTTTCCCATCTAAACGAATAGATGATAAAATGACTTTCCACAATAGTAGTGTAAAGCGGGGACGTTCACCTGATAATTTGCCAATACGGTTGTACGAAGCCTTCAACGGAAATTTTTCTCATCTATTCCACATATTTTACTAGGTTTATTGAACCATTCTGGTTTTGTGATCTTTTCTTGCATTCAATTATATGAAATAATTATATACTATGAGATTTCTCTTCTTGGCTTTAGCTGGATTTATTTTCAAAGCTTCAAGTTTGGCTAGATCGAAATGTCTAGCAAACATCAATTTGAGCTATTTCCTTTTGATTGTTAAGATTTGTACGAAAAAGACATAAATATTCATTGTAGTCGCATACGGTAATACACTTCTTACTACATAATTATTATAGGCATACCTATATCTATCTTATGAATTCCACCTACTACATCCTCTTAGATATCGAGATTGGAATATTCTGTTTTTATTTTTCTTATAAATTCTGATTTGCCACTCATCATCACATGGCTCTTTTTTAATTTGGATTTCTTGTTAAAAGAAAAATAATCTTAATCAAAAAAATTGTTTTTGATAACTTCTGAGTACTGTCATGAGGATTTCCAACTATTACTATGAAAATATTCGAAAAGAATTCACATGACAATACCATGTACCACAGCTACTCGCAAATAATGATTTATGATTCATTACAGGCTGGAAGTAGTGTAATGTTTGTACAGTGGTTGTGTTGATACGATATTTGTAAAGTTGAGCTGATCGAGGAGCACATTGCTCCTAGCAACATTCCCTCCTGCGAGCAGGTAGATAGGAAAATATGTTGGAGCTCGATCGGTCTTACCCCCGTGACCACTGGTCTGGCAGTAACTACGTGAAAGCACTTCACATCAAAGAACTTCCCATGAGGAGCTCCCTACAATCCCCTGGATCAGAGGCTATATATAGCCACGGATGGCAGATTTCCTGTCCCATGCATTGCAGAAATGTATTCTTGGACAAACTTTGGATGACACAATCCTGTGGCGAAGCGGCTATGGAACATGTCTCTCAAAAAAGGATGGACTGTCCGGAAAGAGCCCCATATTGAATACACGAGGGGAGTTTTAAGAAAGCCAGAACTGATATCAGTCAAGGCGATAACATGCTTGGTCGTAAATGTGGGTGTCGTTTATGTTTAATATTTAAGCTGTTTTATTATTTGTTATTATGTTCATATATGTTTATTTTGTTTCCCATAAGTTGCAGTCTGGCAACAGCGCTGCATTCGATGTATGTAAAACGGAGAGGCAATTTAGGCACTCTGTTTCAAGCCAGTGGTAAAAACACACGTCTTGATAAACGTTCAATCTGCTATTACGTTTTATTTGACTCTATCGATGAAATTTCACTATCAGTCTACGATTACATCCAGCACAATTAAATAATCTATTATTCTATTAAAAATATACATGGTCCTTCGAGCCGGATTCTTAGTGAAATCAATTTGTTATAAAACCAAGTTTATCCTAATATAACGAAAACGAATTCGTCAAGTGAATTCGAAGAAAAGAGAAACAGAAGACAAACAACACATGGTACCTAGTCGACCATCGAGCTATTCATCGAAGTGTTCACGATTGTAGAGGCAAAAACGACTTGGGTCCCTGCGCTGAAGGTTGAGTCAGGTCAGTGCAGATCTACGTTGGTCATATATCCATTTATCCCTTAATCCATTCCTTGGAATTTTGAGTATATTCATTCCTTTTGGTCCATTAAGTTATCAACTGTCTGATTTTCAAATATTATTTCATTAAATTACACTAATAAACGCAATGCCTATTCAAATGGAAAAGTTAATTAGAAATAGATCAAGCATCAAAAGGAAATCATCCCTACTTGAAAAGTATTTAAATTCTATTGAAAGCGACATGATTGATTATTCCAATTTACAGGTACGTTTTGATAACAATATGTCAATAATTAGGGAGTTTGATGAAGTACAAAATTTAATTGAACAAAATTGTTAGGAAAATGATTTAGATGATCAATATTTAGAACGTGAACCATTTGAAATTAAATATTATGACGTTATTGCTCGTATGAAAAATCTCTTAGCAAAGAATTCAGTTTCTGCTTCAAACCAAGCTCCATTGTCGACTGTTCACGATTCATTGCAGAACTTTTTATTGCCAAAAATGAAACTTCCAACCTTTAATGGAGATTATGGCCAATGGCTGGAATTTAAGAAGAACTTCATTTCAATAATTGATTCAAACAATTCTCTAAGCAATGGCCAAAAATTCAGTTTTTTAAAGGCTTCCCTAGAAGGCTATGCTAGCAGAGCAATAGAAGGCTGCAATGAAAGCCAAGATTACCAGCAAGCATGGCAACTATTATGTCATAAATTTGATAAGAAAAAGTTTCTTGTTGATACTCATTTAAAATCCATTTTCACCATTAGTTCTATGAATAAGGGTTCATATTTGCAGTTTAGAGATATGCTTGATGAAGTTTCGAAGCATTTAACAGCTCTTGAAGGAATGAAATTGAGTAAAGATTCTTTATGGGATTTAATTATTATTCATATAATTTACAATAAATTGGACAAAATTAGCCAGAATAAATGGAAAGAATTTCATTCAGCATCTGAGCTTCCTACTTTGAATGAATTTTTTGAATTTTTGCGCGAACGCCAGGATATTTTAGAATCATTTGAGGAGCCTCATACAAAATCACAATCTTTTATTCCAAATAAATCTTTCAGGGAGCAAAACCTCCGTTCAAGTATCAATTTTTCATTGAGCAACCTTAAATGTAATTTCTGTAAAGAAAATCACTCAATATATACTTGTAAGGAATTCTTGAAATTGAGCATTTCTCAGAGATGTGATAAAGTTAGACAATTGAAATTGTGCTCGAACTGTCTAAGAATTGGGCATACAAAAGATTCTTGTTCATTAGGTTCTTGCAAAAAATGCAAAAGAAAACACAATACACTATTGCATCACGATTTCGATTCAAACTCGGCTACCACAAGCAGTTCAAATGTTAATTCAACAGAAACATCAATTCCAAATTCCCACGGTTGCCTATATTCTATTGGTCAGATTCCCAGATTGTCCTATGTTGGATAAAAAAGGATCCTAATCAATTACAGGTTTTTGTTTCCAATAGAATATCACAAATTCAAGGCTTAACTAAGATCGAAGATTGGTACTATGTCCCCACTAAAGAAAATCCAGCTGATCTAGCCACTCGAGGCGTTCTCCCTGAACAGTTATGCCACACGAATCAATGGTATAATGGACCTCGATTTCTTTATAACTCCATTGATGGTCTTAAAATTAATCACCATTATTCAGAAATGTTCTTGCCAGAACTGAAGGGCACATCCAATGTTCTTAAGGTTGAGGTCGTGGAATCCTTTTATCTATTTCATACATTTTCCAAATTAATGAAGCTCAAACGAGTTACTGGCTATTGCCTGCGGTTTATCTCAAACGCTCAGAAGAAGCTGGAGGACAGAACTTACGGCCCTGACGGTAACCGAATTGAATTCAGCCAATAATGCTCTGATCAAACGATCACAACTTGAATCATTCCCTGAGATAATTTCGTCACTGGCCAAGGGCGAAGCCTTATCCCCAAATCATAAACTAAGCGCGTTATCCCCATTTCTCGATTCCAATAATATCCTAAGGGTTGGAGGCCGATTAAAATTTTGTTCATTAGATGTTCTCAAAAAACATCCGGTTCTACTATCTTCGAAACATTCATTCGCCAAATTAATCTTTGAATACAAGCATTCAATATTAATGCATCCTGGACCCCAGCTTTTACTTTCTTCCGTTCGACAATTTTACTGGCCTATTGGGGGGAGAAATCTAGCTCGGTTGGTAACGAAAAGGTGCATTACATGTTTTCGGTTCAACCCATCACTAGCGAAATGTCCAATGTCAGCTTTGCCTGATAACAGAGTTATGCCTAGCCTTCCATTTCAGTCTACGGGCATCGATTATGCAGGTCCTTTCATACTTAAGGATAAAATTGGAAGAGGATCTAAATTAGTTAAAGCTTACATTTGTGTTTTTATTTGCTTTTGCACAAAAGCCGTACATTTAGAAGTAGTGTCAAACTTAACAACGGAAAACTTTATCTCATGTCTCAGACGTTTTATCTCAAGAAGAGGTTTTCCTTCTAATATCTATTCCGACAATGGAAGCACTTTCGTAGGAGCAAGAAACGATTTAAATTTATTAGGAATATTTTTACATAATATACAAGGCGCAGTTTCAGATTTTTCATCGGAAAATCATATAAAGTGGCATTTCATTCCCCCGTATTATCCTAATTATGGCGGTCTTTGGGGCTGTGAAAAGCACCAAATTTTTGCTAAAAAGAATGATGATTAATCGCACTATGATTTATGAAGATTTTAATTCCCTTATTGTTCAAGTTGAGGGAATTCTCAATTCTAGGCCCTTATATTCTCAATCCAATGATCCCAATGACTTACAACCCTTAACTCCATCCCATTTTTTAATTGGACGACCAACCAACATGCTGCCAGATCCTGACCTAACCCACACTCCGTCGAATCGCCTTACACGCATACAAGACAACATAAAACTGCAGCAGCAAAATAGGATTCGATTTTCTAAGGAGTACGTGTCGCAGCTTCATCTGCAGTATAAATGGAAGGGTTCAGCTAGTCCCATCAAGGAAGGAATGCTGGTTCTCATCAAAAATGATCAGCGACCCACTCATCAATGGCCTCTAGGAAGAATTAAAAAATTGTTTCCCGGCAAGGACGGCGTGCACCGTGTCGCTGAAGTTTTAACTTCCAACAAGGTTATCACCAGACCAGTTAGAAGCTTATGTCCTCTCCCAACTGAAGAACAAGTTGTGTTTTAGAAAGAAGTTCGTGTTTGAAGGCATATTTTTTTTTTCATATATATATCGTTCAATTTTTATTTTGAAGTCCCTTCAAAAGGGGGGAGTATGTTTAATATTTAAGCTGTTTTATTATTTGTTATTATGTTCATATATGTTTATTTTGTTTCCCATAAGTTGCAGTCTGGCAACAGCGCTGCATTCGATGTATGTAAAACGGAGAGGCAATTTAGGCACTCTGTTTCAAGCCAGTGGTAAAAACACACGTCTTACTAAACGTTCAATCTGCTATTACGTTTTATTTGACTCTATCGATGAAATTTCACTATCAGTCTACGATTACATCCAGCACAATTAAATAATCTATTATTCTATTAAAAATATACATGGAACGTTTATTAAGACGTGTGTTTTTACCACTGGCTTGAAACAGAGTGCCTAAATTGCCTCTCCGTTTTACATACATCGAATGCAGCGCTGTTGCCAGACTGCAACTTATGGGAAACAAAATAAACATATATGAACATAATAACAAATAATAAAACAGCTTAAATATTAAACATTTGGGAAATGCCTAGGGAAGAATACCAGCATAAGAGAGCAGTGTACAACCAATCAAATAAACAGGAAATGGTGCATACAACATTATGTGGTGGATGGTCAATTCATCGCGATGTAAATGGTTTTGTGGCGTCGTGAGTGTTGCGAATGCATCTTATTGTCGAAAACTCTTTTGTGCGAAGGCATTGATTTGCAGGACATGTTGTTTTTGGTGTTTTTTTAGTGCCGGGTGTCTTATTTATAGGTTATTTCAAGAGTACAGGGGGGAGACAAAGAAAATTAAGTGACGTAAATAATAAATTAAAAAGAAATGTATATATGTATACATTAGTGTATCCTGAAATTGCCCATGTTTCTATAAATTATATAGAATGAAGAGTAATGATAGGAAAATACCTCGTCATATAATAAGGGACTTTCATGAATGGATTAACGAGATTCCTACTGCTCCTACCTACTATCTAACGAAACCACGGACAATGTAAGGAGACATGAGAAGTGTTGCATGAGTTGGAGATGATAACATCGAAATTGAAATACTACTACTCTCATCCTTCCTTCACTTACTTTTTTAATTTGAATTCAAATATCTACGAACCTCATGATGGAAATGTGCAAGGGCTCCATCCATTTTAATCACATCGTTCTTGTCATACGTAGGGGAATGTCCTGTGATGGAACTGGAAAATGATTAATTGAAAATTTTAAAAACTACATTCAAATGTTTTTCGAAAAAATAAGGACCAGTTCAGTATTGAGCTATTATTCCGTCTCATAAATTTACTGAACGTCTGTGTAGATAATGGATATTCCTGAATTAATATGGAATGGAATCAAAAATGATAATGAGAGGTATGTCTATGAACAGTCCTATTATTATTGAAGATACACTCATCACTAAACATTACTGAGTTGGGAGCCTCGGTAGACCAGCGGTCAGGTGTACTGCATATGCCGTTTGTAAACCGAAGATTGTGGGTTCGTATCCCACCTTGCTCTTGGTTGTTGTATATGTCCGGAATTTAGTGGTTCTATTTAAATAATTAAAATTGTTGGGCAATGAACATAGTTTACAAGCCCATTGGCCGTTCGGAACCGGCGTTAAACTGTAGGTCCCTTGAGAAAAAAAATTACTGAGTTGGAAAATTTTTCATCATCTTCAAATTTATCTAATACCCACATAAAAAATTCTTTTTTCCATAATCATTTTCGGAAAGTTTTTGGCGAATGTGTAATTTATAAGGATGGTAACTATTTTTTTAAAGTATTCTTGATATGCTTGCTTGACTAATAGCGATATTTTCCGCAATTAGGTTTCAACTTGTATGAGGATTTTCGATTACAGAGGCAATCAACGTAAATTCATTATTATCTTCGTTTTCTATCTCTGATTTATTTTTGATAGGTTTCTCATACTGAACACTTTCAGTTCAACTAGAAAGTGTCAAAAATGTTTCGAATGCTACTTTATTTGTATGATTTCTGTTGGGAAATCTTCCAGCGTAAATTCGTGATGCCAAATAACAGCTTTGAAGACATGAAGAGTTATAGATAGGAATGTATACAGGTATTCGATAGACAATTAAATTGGACGTCTGTTGGTGACATAAAATACTAATACATTCAAGTTAAATAAGTTGGTGCCGTTTAAGACTGCAATTATTTCACCTTTATTTTTAAACCATAAGTATAAGTTTGTCAATATTTCACAAGTGCGATATAAAGGTTTTTCAGTTAGTAGGCCTTTGCATCAATTTGGCTAGAAACAGCAAAACACCATTTGAGAATTAAGGCCCTGAAACTGTTACTACATTTTCACAAAATGGGAGATATTTCAAAGATCATAAGGTTTAGGTGAATTTGAAAAATTATCACTTTGATACTTTTGTGTTTGGCACACGCTGTACGAAATGAAAATATTTTCATGTCATAGGATTGTAGGGAAGCCTATCATGGGGAGTTCATTGATGTCAAGTTGGAGTGCTTTCACGTAGTTACTGCCAGACCAGTGATCACGGGGGTAAGACCGATCGAGCTCCAACATATTGTTCCTATCTACCTGCTCGCAGGAGGGAATGTTGCTAGGAGCAACGTGCTCGATCTTGGTCCTCCACGACGATGTCTCTGCTAGGACCTGGTCTATTTCTGGCGACAGCCCAGCCAACCTTCTCAAACGTTTTATCATCATAAAAGGGATATTCTTAGATAAGGAGAAGACCCCCAAACCACCTATCGTTACAGGCGTCTGAACAGCAACATCTATAGTGTAAGTCGGCTGATGGAGGCTCTGAACATCCGAATGAAGCATCTTCATCCACAGTTTGCTATAATAGTGAAAGATTTTATCAGTGAATCAAACAATATTTGTCGAAAGCAGCATCAACATACTGTTTATAATAATGTATAGGTGATAAGTCTTAATTAATAATTATTAAAAATATATATTTGTTTATGTTAATGTATCTTTTGAGATTGATTCATGCTTTGTCGTCGAAAATATTTCTATTAAAATGCAACTCAACTTTACAAATATCGTATCAACACAACCACTGTAAAAGCATTACACTACTACCAGCCCGTAATGAATCATAAATCACTATTTGCTAGTAGCTGTGTTACTAATATTGTCATATATAATACCACTAGAGATGAAATTTTGTCGACAAAATTTCTCGATTGAAATATGAAAGTTTGTTGCTTAGGCAATTTCGCGAATGACATTTGTATGACAAAAAAAAAATTGAAATCCAAATTAAAAAAGAGCCCTGTGATGATGAGTGGCAAATCAGAATTTAGCTTTAGAAGCTAAGAAAGATAAAAACAGAATATTCCCATCTCGATATCTAAGAGTATGTAGTAGGCGGAATTCATAAGATAGATATAGGTATGCCTATAGTGATTATGTACTAAGAAGTGTATTTCCGTATGGGACAATGAATACGTCTGTTTCGAACAAATCTTAACAATCGAAAGGAATTAGCTTAAATTGATGTTTTCGATCGAGCCAAAATTGAAGCTTTGAAAATAAATCCAGCTAAAGCCAAGAAAAGAAATCTCATAATAAATAATTATTTTATGTAATTGAATGCAAGAACAGATCACAAAACCAGAATGGTTCAATAAACCTAGTAAAATATATGGAATAGATGAGAAAAATTTCCGTTGAAGGTTTCGTACAACCGTATTGGCAAATGAAGATGCTGAACGTCCCCGCTTTACAGTATTAGAAGGTACACTTTTTGCAGAATATTAGAACAGAAACTACACTCCTACCCATGATTGAAGTAGTCTTCAAAAGTTATGAGCTTTCGAGGGATAGAGAAATTTTTCTACAACTCAAGCTCGAAAGAATTCAACCAAAATAAGATTCTGTGGAAACTTTGGTTTTCGACAGCGATGTTACCTGCTAACACTATCTCTGTGTTGAGGGCTTCTGCAATATTTCCCTTCAAGCCAGAAATCATACCTGAATTAGCATTTGCCAATTTCGGTACCCCACTACCGAGTTAAACTTTATGTTTGGCTGTCTGAAGGAATACGTGTCTAACCACCGTTACATCCCCTCCTTTGTCGTAAGCAAAAACATCTCTATGATCCATTATTTCTATGGGTTAGTTTAGTACTAGGTGCTTTTTTGATTATATAACTCATGTGTGAATAAGACAATAGAACTCGTGAATTTTCAATATATACCGTGAGCTAGCGCACATGAATTTGGAGTCATCGATTAATGTCTGGTATTTAGAAGTATGAAAAGTGTAATTCAGTTAATGAAAATAAGGTTGGCTTTAAGAGCCGACCCGTGTTCGAAAATTCGGAAAATTAATTTTTCACTCATCTTGAATTGTCTGGCAATTGATACATAGAAAGATATTATTGATTAACTCACAATTTTCAAATGCCAGACAGTTTTAAATAGTCGGAAGGGTGATTCATAGAGGTGAAGTTGCACGTACGAAAAAAAAAATTCATCGTTTTCTTTTTGTCTGGCAATCGAAACAATGAAAACTATTGTCATGAAAATGATAAAAAAAATTGCCAGACGGTTTCCAATGTTCGGAGTCGAGTTTCTCTGTGGATTACTATTTGTCTGGTATTTTGAATACTTTAAATTGATACACACATTTCCCGTCACAAAAAATTTGCCAGACAAATTGGCAAATGGAAAAATTGTCGGAGACGAAAGAAAATTCTAAAAAAAAATTGAAATTTCATTGATTTATTTTTGTCTGGCAATTTAAATTTCAATTAAAAATAAAACTACGAACACAATATAGAAATGCCAGACAAGTTGAGCTGTCCGAAAATGTATAAATTAATTGATTAATTTTTTTGTCTAATTTAAACCATTCATTTATGTCCGTCATTTTGAACTTTTTTTGAGAAGTATATTCATACCTTGAAATGCCAGCCTAGTTGGGTTGTTTGAAAATTGAAAAAAAAACAAATTATATACTTGTTTCTTTTTGTCTGGCGACTTGTTTCTCAAAGAAAAATACACTTTAAAAGTTAAATTTGAAATGTCAGATAAATTGGGTTGTTCGAAAGTATATTTAAATGAATAAAAGTAATTTTGAAAAAATCTATATATAATCCCCTATATTATAAGCTGTTCTTACTCGGGAAACGTACTCAGGTACTATTTCCGACCTAAAAAATTTAAAAATTGTATAAATAAATAAATAAATGAATAAAAGTTTTGAAAACTCATACATTACATTAGTACATAAAAATATTCAGTGTATTACTACTTCCTTTGTTAAGTTTTGTAGTTTTCTTGAATCAGAAAATCCTGAAATTTTTGGTTTGACAGAACATTGGCAGTCACTTGAGAAGCTGCAATCATATAATTTTAGTGGCTATAGACTAGCATCTGCCTTTTGCAGAGAAAAAGGTTATCATGGTGGTTCCGCTCTGTATTGTAAAGAATCGATCGAATTCAAAGTTAAGTATGATTTGGAAAAACTCAGTGTTTCTTTTGTCATTGAATGTTCAGCAATATGGTTGAACTCATATTCTAAGAAACTGATAGCTGTTTGTATATATATATATATATATATATATATATATATATATATATATATATATATATATATATATATTGTTGTGAACCCTCCTAACAATGAACCTATTGTTCTTCTTAACCCATTTATGTTTGCTTAGGTCAGCATTTATATTAAAAGTATATAAGTCAGAGCAATCCTACGCAGCTTTAATCCAGTAGATTCCTTCGTGCCTTACACGTCGTAATGTTAGTCTATTCATTCAAAGTCCAGTAGATTCCTTCGTGCTTTACACGTCGTAATGCCAGTTTGTAGTTCATTCTCTACGTATAATAAATCATAAATCTATTCAGTATTAATTAATGTCTTATGCTTCAATAATAATCCAGATCCAATAAAGTGCAATAAATCATAAATAGTGCAACATTCTAATTAAGTCAATCCTAAATAGTGCAACGTATTGGTGTGTTAGTTTTCGAGGCTTTCCTGAAATAAAGTGCTCAACCTAAAAGTTTTACGGAGCTTTTCTTCAATAAAGCTGCCCTGGTGTCAGAAGGTTATTGTAACCACCCTATACAAATGTTGTACTCTGAGCAGTGCCCCAGAGGAATACAACATTAAACTGGTGTCAGAATTGTGGGATAGTCATATCAACCTGTGATTAAAGTGACATCTGAGTGAGAAAATCTAAAGAATATTTCAACTGTGAGTATCAACTCTTAACAGAAACGAATTCCTACGGCTCTCCGCCTCCTCCTGCAACTACTTGTGTGACTGGATAAATTCGTGTGTGACTGGAAAACAAGAATTCCACCGGACCATTGGGCGTCTAAGCACTACGAAGTCCTCCGGACCAGAGGGTGTCTAAGCACAAGAAGCATCTGAATTCGCCCAGAGAAGCATCAATTCGCTTAAAGAAGTATCTCAATTCGCTCAAAAAAGCATCCTAATTCGCTCGACGAAGCATCTAGTTCGCTCTAAGAAGCAATCGATCAATCAAGACTACAGATACAAGTAAGTCTTTCCAAATCTTTTGTTTATTGATCAATTGAATAATCGTTCTCATATTCCTTTTTATATTATTGCACTATGTCTCATAACGAAATGAATCCTAATATTCCTGAATCTAATAATATTGATGAAATATCTGAAGATGAAAATGAAGAATTACCGCTGAGCGTATTATTTAAATTCATTAAACAATTTTCTGGGGATCGCACTGAACTCAATACATTTATTCAAAATGTTTACTCTGCTTTTCAATTAGCAACTCATCGTCAAATCTTAAGTTTATTTTCATACATTGTTTCTCAAATATCAACTAATGTTTTAAATGAAATTGAAATCATTGAAATTACTTCCTGGACTCAACTAAAACAACGTCTCAGACAATTTTATAGCTATACAAAACATCTAGTACAAGCACATGAAGAATGAGAAACAATTAAACAATTTCCAAATGAAAATATTTCTGACTTTTTTAAAAGACTTGAACGTATTAAGAATGAATGTATTCAATCTGAAATTTGCAATTGCCAAAATCCTAATGAACTGGTTTAAAGAAAGCAATTCAACAAACTGCATTACGTAGATTTATTATTCTTTCGAAACCTGAAATAAGCCAAATGCTCAGGGCAAGAAATTTGGATACGAAGCTTATTCCGTTGCACTCCAAGAAAAAAAACTTCTTAATTATACAAAATCTAAACATTTTTCTCAAACAAAAAATTTAAGTAATTATAACCAAAGGAATACCCAAAATAATCCAAATCCTAGATATAACTCATATAATAAAATGAGAAAATTTTCAAATATAAATAACTATTCATACAATTCTCAAAATAATTCAAATCCTAGATACAACTCATATAAGAAAATGAGAAATTTTTCAAATATAAATAATTATTTATACAATTCTCAAAATAATTCAAATCCTAGATACAACTCATATAAGAAAATGAGAAATTTTTCAAATATAAATAATTATTCATATAATCCTCAAAATAATTCAAATCCTAGATACAACTCATATAATAAAATGAGAAATTTTTCAAATATAAATAGTTATTCATACAATCCCCAAACTTATCTAAATCCTAGATACAACTCATATAAGAAAAGGAGAAAATTTTCAAATATAAATAATTATTCATACAATCCTCAAAATAATTCAAATTCTAGATACAACTCATAGAATAAAATGAGAAATTTTTCAAATATAAATAATTATTCATTCAATCCTCAAAATAAAAATGAAAAGTTCTGTAGTAAATATTGCAAAAAGAAAGGACATTTAATTTCAGAATGCAAAAGTCGTCCTAATAATAAAAGTATGCACAATTATCCATTTACGTCAAATCAAAACTCTTATGTGAAAAATTCTGCAATTATTGTAAAAGAAACGGTCATCTAATTTCGGAATGTAGAAAAAAGGAGTATAATTCTAAGATAAATTATTTTAAGTGTAAAATGTCGGATCCAATTTTTAGTAATGATTCTTTGAATATAGATCAACTTCTACAAACATTATCCTTTCGTCTAATTAATGCGCCAAATAAACAAATAAAATTATTAATCGATATTGGAGCGGCTGTCTCAATTATAAAGCATACATCGCTAATTCCTAATAAAACGGTCCTTAATAGTAAAAAGACAATTCACTCAATTGGAATTAATACAAATATGCCTATCAATCCTTTAGGAACTTCATATCTTAACCTTGAATATAATAACATTAAGATAACTCATGAATTCAACGTAATTAATGCTGCGAAGATACAAACTCCCTTTGATGGTTTGCTAGGTAACGACTTTTTTGAAACGCATAAAGGAATTATTAATTATGAAAACAATAGCGTCTCTATTTGCAACAATGAAATACAATTCAATTCAACAATGATATCAAAACTCAGATTACAATTCCTCCACGATGCGAATTCGTTTGCGAAATAGATATCGTAAACAATATACAAAGCGGATTAATACAGCAGTCAAAAATAAAAGAAAACGTCTTTATTCCAAGTGTCCTGATAAATAATAACAACCACACAGCAACTATTCCTATCTTAAATTTAAATATGAAAAGTGTCACTATTGATAGACCATCACGGATCATCTAAATTATGAAGAACGCGAATCATTATTGAAAATATGTAAAAAATATTCCCATACTTTTTATCTTCCAGGCGATAAATTAACGGCAACTAAAACATTAAAACATAAAATAATATGTATGAAGTTAGCACTACCACATGCGAGATGGAAGGTGGCATAATGTGATTAATTTGTCCCTTTTTTGTCGTCATTTTGTCGTGCAAAAAAAATTTATCGCGAAATTATTATTTTTTTTAACCAAAGGTAGTGCTAACTTGATATTAAGTTAGCCCTACCACCTCTGGAAAACGGTCTTCCAATGATCGGACAAATGTCGCATATGGTGCATAATTTGTCGCTTTTTTGCCGTGATTTTCTCGTGCAAAAAAAAATTTAGTCGCAAAATTATTTTTCCATAAATCGATGATACTGCTAACTTGATATTAAGTTGCACTACCAACCATCTTCTTATATTCTGATAAAAATCTCGTCTCGCGCATAATTCGTCGTTTTTTTGTAAGAATTAAATATGTCGCGAATCTTTTTTTCTTTTGATGAATTTAAAATTTTCCTTAAATCGATGATAATGCTAATTTGGTATCGAGTTAGCACTACCAACATCTTCTAATATTCTGATGATTTGTCGTTTTTTTGTCGTGATTTCGTCGTGCAAAAATTATATATGTCGCGAATTTTTTTTTTATGAACATAATGGTAGTGCTAACTTGATATTAAGTTAGCACTACCATCTCTTGAAAACGGCCTTCCGATGATCGGACAAATGTCGCATCTGGTGCATAATTTGTCGCTATCTTGTCGTGATTTTGTCGTGCAAAAAAAAATTTTGTCGCAAAATTATTTTTCCATAAATCGATGATACTGCTAACTTGATATCAAGTTGCACTACCAACCATCTTCTTATATTCTGATAAAAATCTCGTCTCGCGCATAATTCGTCGTTTTTTTGTAAGAATTAAATATGTCGCGAATCTTTTTTTCTTTTGATGAATTTAAAATTCCCATAGTTGACCATAAAGTAAAACCATTGATGGGTCACCATTCAATGCATATTCTTAAGGCTCAATATTAATCAATTGATAATGGCTGTTTTTCATAAAAACTCTATTAAATTTATTCCAAACAAAGTTTATAATCTGTTCTCGCTGAAAATACTCATTTCATTTTGATTTGATAGAAGTCGAATCTGGCGCAACTAATTTTCAAAAAGTCTCTCTCAATACTCCTGCGAAGCGTAGGGAGGGGAAGACAAATATTTTGTTTCCGGAAGTATAATTAAAGGTTCTTTAAGTACACACATTTTGTTATAATCAACTGTTTTAAACATGTTTTAAACATCTGCTTACGTTTAAAACGGCAAACAACACAAAAAAACTTCCTTGAATAAATAACTAACAGTACAGTAGACGTTATTGCAATAGCCAACTTCCAATGCGAATTTATAAATGGTCTGTGGTTCCCCCAGGCCAATGGTTCCTCAAAGCAATTGGTTTTTTCATTTCGGGGATTCACCGGTACAGCCTCACGGCGGTGGCGCGACGTAGTTCGTAACACAGCTGATCGAGACAGTTTAGTATGGAGTCGGACGAATAGATCAAATATTTTAAATTAATATTATGTTTGAAAAAATATGTTTTAAACAATGTTTTTTCTGAGTTTTATTTGTTTGAAACATAAAATTCAAAAACAATAAAAACCATGTATGAAACAAAAAAAGAACGTTTTTAAAAAAACATGTGTTTTTTATAAAACTAAAAATACATGTTTTTTGCAACCCTGGTTGAAGTTCTCTAGAATCCATATTTACATAATTTTTTATTATAAATTAATTGAACGAAATTGCTTCAACTTAGTAGATTTTTCTAAATATATGAAATTAAGGTGTATTTTTGCGACCAAGAACCTTGTCCAACAAATTGTATCTGTTCGACACTGTTATCGAGTGCAAGGTAATTGGTTTTACTTTGTTACCCAATTCCGACGCGATTTTCGCCCGAACATGTTTTTAGCAGAAACAATCACATTTCGTTTTACGATATCTGCTTTATATTTAAGAATGACTCTTTCACGATCTTCCTGGCTTACTAAGTCCTCTCGTTTCCTGATGCCGATCACTCATTATATCACGATAACAATTTTCACAATACGAAAATTTCTTTTGCTCTAATCTCAATCAGAAAGGTTTGATTCTTTTAGTCAGGTGTCGGGGACTCACAGAAACTCATTGCTTTAAAAAGTGCTAGGGAGCATTGGCTGCCATCTAGCGGTGGGTACATGTCGAGAAGATGCAAGCTTTCAAGCGTGGGAAATTTTGAATTTGGGAATCCATTTATAACAGAGACCTTAATATTTAAAAATTATTTTTCATGACGTGGGGTAGGCCGTTTCCAAGAGGTGGTAGTGCTAACTTAATATCAAGTAAGCACTACCATTATGTTTATGAAAGAAAATTTCGCGACATATTTAATTTTTGCACGACGAAATCACGACAAAAAAACGACAGATTATGCGCGAGACGAGACTTTCATCAGAATATTAGAAGATGGTTCGTAGTGCTAACTTGATACTAAATTAGCATTATCATCGATTTAAGGAAAAATAAATTTGCGACGAATTTTTTCTTGCACGACAAAATCACGACAGAAAAGCGACAAATTATGCACCATATGCGACATTTGTCCGATCATTGGAAGGCCGTTTTCGAGAGGTGGTTGTAGGTCTTTTGTTGTAGATGCCAGCAACTTCTTTTACTTTTTTGTGTAGGTGAAAACTGTCCCCCATACGAACAAAGTTCTCAGCCTCCTCGCAACGCTCCGTTAGCCATTTCTCTTTTGCCAATCTTATCTCGTTTCGAATTCTTCTTTGATAAGAAGTATAACCATCATGGTCTTCATTGACTTTGCATTCCCTGCGACTCTCCATTAGTTGTAAGATATTCTCCGTCATCCATTCCTTATTTGCTGTGACTCTTGGTTGCAGAAGAAATGTATTATTTGCTGTTTCGAATGATTCTTTGATGCTCGACCACATTTCTTCAACGTCTTCTGAGTTTAAGGAATTAATCAGTTGGTGATTTAAATGCTGCTCAAAGCTGAATTTCGTATCAGCATCCTTAAGTAGTTTTGGGTCGATTCTTTTGGTGACTTTCCTTTTCTTGCTTTTTGACAATCGCAGTTTGACGTTTGCGCATAACGGATTATGATCTGATTCTATGTCGGCTCCGGGTAGTGTGGTGGTTTTGGTTATCGTATTTCTGAATCTCTTGTTTATTAATATGTAATCTATTTGATTGCGAACTATGTGGTTGCCGTTGTCTTGTGGTGACTTCCATGTGTATAGTCGTCGAGGTGGTAGTTTATACCAATATTACCATATTATATATAACCCCATAATAATAGACAATATGATAGATGAAAAGTTTTTCAAAAAGTCAATTATCCTGATGTACCCCTTTACTTAACCCTCTCGGTCACGAATTAAAACTATTGGAGCGAAAAATCTGAAATTTACTGTAATGCAACTTATGATTTTTGTAAAATTTTTGATGTTAAATTCAGATTTTGAAAATGCTCCGTTTGGGCACTATGACATGTTCCCAATTGAGGACATCATGAGCTGAAGGAGGGAAAAAATTTAGAAATATTTTAAAGATGGTAAAATATCAATATATTTCATTGTTTATTTTATTAAATATATTCATATTATTTTTGCGTCCATTTTCGAAGTACTGAAGTGTATAAAATTTAACTTTTGCAGAATTAAAATAAAAGTGCTGTTTTATTCACCCAGATGTTGCCTTTACCTCTAGTTCACAATTTCCTCAAACTAGTACGCCACACTTTCAAAAATCGCTGATTACAATATGCACAAAAATCACCTACTGCAATTGCTTTGGAACAAGTCTACACTTATTTTGAACGTAAACAAACAGTTTTCAAACACATGATCTAACGAATATAGCCAACAAAAAAATAAACAGTAGAGCGCTACACTGCTGTCATAGCTACCCTACGGAAACCTTTATTTCAAGTGCATGAATATTTTTTTCATCAGCTTGTAGATGGCAGCATATATATTCATTGAGAAGAATATGATGTCCACGACTGAGGACAATATGACAGAGAAGTGAGAGCAAGCGGTACTTCATAGGAAAAAATCCAAAGTAGGTTGTCCTCAACTGAGGACAAGGTGAGCGAGAGGGTTAAAATAATATAAAATATAACAGCCTCACTTTCATTGGAAATTCGAGTGAAAATTTAAATCTTTTTTATCTAAGCAACATCAAAATTTCTCATCGTACCGGAAGTAATTATGGAAATCATATGAAAAATAATAAATCCAAAGTTCACAAAAACAATAAATCAGGAATTTATAAAATTAATTTTGGTGATTGTGTAGCTTTGTAGTCACAATATGATAACCATTTAATCCAAAAAAATCACATATTCCATTTTGATTTTGAAATATTAAATGCTGAAAGTAAGGAAATTAAAATTAATTTTCTAGAATCATTACAGATGGGTAAATACAAACATGCAAGTATCCTATTGAATAGCCAAATTGATCATACTTCAAAGTGTCCTTCTAAATCTTTTCAAAATACCGAACTACCTGACTGGCAGTTTATAATGGGTTTTTCCTATTCTACTAATATTTATTGTAATCATCCTTTTATTTTCCTTTCTACACAATTTGTAATCTATTTCTTATATTCGATATAACGGAGAAACATATTTAGTTTGCATTTAGCATGTGCTAACTTAATGTCAAGTTAGCACTACCATTGGTTTCAAAAAAAAATAATTTCGCGACAATTTTTTTTTCACGACAAAATCACGATAAAAAAGCGACAAATTAATCACATTATGCCACCTTTCATCTCGCATGTGGTAGTGCAAACTTTATATAAGTCATAAAATAACTACTACTACCGATGTTCCATTTAACTCAAAGAATTATCGATTACCTAAAATTCACGAAAGATAAGTAAAAGATCAAATACAAAAAATGTTAAATCAAGATATTATTCGACCTTCTGAATCTCCATGGAACTCTCCAATATGGGTCGTACCAAAAAAGAAACTTGACGCGTCAAGTCAACAGAAATGGCGATAAGTCTGCGATTTTAGAAAATTAAACGAAATAACTATATGTGATACTTACCCGCTACCAAATATCGAAAATATTTTAGACCAATTAGGAAATTCAATTTATTTCTCAACATTAGATCTTGCCTCTGGTTTTCATCAAATCGAAATTGAAGAAAAGCACAAACCAAAGACAGCTATAATAACTCCTTCAGGGCTATACGAATTTAATAGAGTCGGATTCGGTCTCAAAAATGCACTTTCCGAATTTGCTCGTCCTATGAATATCGTTCTTTCTGGTTCACAAGGTACTAAATGTTTTTATCACATGGACGATATAGTTATATATGGGTCAACTCTCGAAGATCATAATGAAAAATTTAAAGAAGTATTTTCTCAATTACATTTATTTCTTCAATTACAACCAGATAAATGCTAAGAGATGATAAGAAATTATTTATTTAGGTCATAAAATATGTGACTATGGAGTTAAACCAGATCCGAAAAAGATTGATTTTATTAAAGGTATTCCAATTCCTAAAAATACAAAAGATATAAAATCATTCTTAGGACTCGTCGGGTATTACCGAAAATTTATAAAAAACTTCTCTGCTATTGCTAAACCTCTTACTCATCTATTGAAGAAAACACAAACATTTATATGGAATCAAGAATGTCAAAACTCATTTCAATTATTAAAAGAAATCCTTATCAAAGAACCAATCTTACAATATCCTAATGTCTCCAAACCGTTTATATTGACTACTGATGCATCAAATGAAGCTATAGGATCTATTTTATCGCAAGGAAAAATTCCAGAAGATTTGCCCATAAGTTATTATTCCAGAACATTAAATGATGCAGAAAAATCATATTAAACAATTGAGAAAGAACTTTTAGCTATTGTAGAGTCATGCAATCATTTTCGTCCCTATTTGTTCGGACAAAAATTTTATGTTTATACGGATCACAAACCCTAAACATGGCTCAAAAATTGTAAACAACCATCAAGTCGATTATTAAGATGGAGATTAAAATTAATGGATTATGATTACGAAATCATTTATAAAAAGGGAAAATTAAACCAAAACGCCGATGAACTAAGCCGCCTAATTCCTGATAATTCAATAACTCGCGAAGAAACTAAAAATATTGAACATGAACGAAGTCACCTATCATATAAAAAATTCCTCATTCAATCTCAGCGTAAACAAATAACTAGTGACAACGTAACAGAAGAAACTGATAATTTATTTAATGCGCCAGCAAATTTTTCTCTAGGTCACTGTGGCAGTAAAGATTTTCATATGAATAAAGGCATCGCTCTTCAATTCAGAAATAAATATAACAATGTTAAAGAACTAATTTCACAAAATAAAAATGTTGGTCAAGTTGCTTGTCTACGTAATCAAGACAGAATGCTTTACTACCTCATCACTAAAAACAAATTCTTTGATAAACCAACAAACGAAAATGTATTCTCTACGTTATTATCTTTAAAACTATTATGTTTACAAAATGGAGACAAATGTATTGCCCTTCCAAAAATATCGACAGGACTCTATAAACTTGAATGGAATAAAATGTATGAAATGATTAAATACGTGTTCTCAAATTGCGATATACAAATAAACATTTACACAAATTCACAAATTCCACAAAACATAGTAAATCCATTAAATAATGAGGAGCTTAAGTTTGAGAATTTCAAAGGCTTCCATCAAAGAGAAATTAGAATTCCAAACCCTAAAATAACAAACGTACCAATAACAAAGATCAAAAACTTCATAATACCCATGTCATGCGACTATGCACAATCAAACGAATATCTGAATTGTATACGTGAATATTTCCAAGATTTACCTAAGAACCCAAGAATTTCTAAAATAACAGAAAACTCTGCCTCAACAAAACCTCTATATTATATTCTTGAAAGAATTTTATGATCAATCAGTAACCTACGAAAATTTATTTAAGACTTTATATAATCTCAGAATTTTATTACAACATAATAACACTTCAAAATTCGTAGTAACAGATATAACTAGAAATAAATATAATGATTTAATACGTCAGGATACATATTACAGTTTACTTTATTTCCTTTTTAATGATTTTGAATATGAAATATTAAGCAGTGAACGCATAACAATCTCTGATGAAAATTTAATAAAAGATATACACGATTCAACTATTGCTGGACATCAATGATTCGAACGTACTTATGAAAAAATAAGACAATATTATTACTGGGATAATATGAAAGATCAAATTCGAGACTATGTGAAGAAATGCAAAATATGTCAAAAGTCAAAAACTGATTTTAAATATAATAAAAGTCCAATGCAAATTACTACAACATCATCAAAATTTTGCGAACAAATTGCTTTAGATATCGTAGGTCCTTTGCCCCAAACAAATTCAAATAATCGTTTCATATTAACAATTCGAGATGACTTAACCAAATTCATCCAAGCTTACGCAATCCCTACGCATGATGCACAAACTGTTGCTGTACATTTCTTGAAATTTTGTTCACAATTTGGTTTCCAGAACATATTTTAACTGACCAAGGTACAGAATTCACATCTCAAATTTTCAAAGAAATGAATAAAATGATGTCTGTTAAACAAAAACAAACCACTCCTTATCATCTTCAATCAAATGGTTAATTAGAAAGAACACATTCAACTCTCAAAGATTATTTTAAATGCTACGTAAATAAAGATAATAATGATTGGGACGAATTTCTGAATCTATCCATTTTCAGTCATAATACATCAATTCATAAATCCACTCAAAAAACTCCATACGAGTTAGTCTTCGGTCAGAAGGCAAGGATACCATCACAAATCACTCATCCCAAACCAAAACCTAATTATTCAGATTTAGCAAATGACATAACAAATAAACTTCGAATAATTCGCGAAACGGCGCATGATAATCTAATACAAGCAAAACAAAAATCGAAATTATATTATGATAAATCACATAAACGCATGTATACATTCAATGAAGGTGACCTGGTCCTCCTATATGATTCACTCTCAAAAGCTAAAAATAAAAAGCTAGCTCCTAATTATAAAGGACCATATAAAATCGAACAAATTCACAATAATAATACCGCAACTCTTCGCTTATCTCATTCTAAACTAAAAACTTATAATTTCAATCAACTGAAACCATATATTGTTTCAGATTCTGAGGAAAATGAAATCGTCAATAATTTCTGAAACGATTAGTAATTTCAATAACTCTTTTACGAAAATAAATGAAAATATTAAAACTTTAAATAACAATCTTAAAAACTTTAATAAATTTGCAAACGACGTTGTACAAATGAAAACACAAATAACTTTAGAAGCAGAACTCTCAAGTCATCTAATTCTTCTCATCGAAATGACTGATGAAATTCAATTATTATTAGAAAACTACGTTAACGATATATCTTTAACTCAATATGGAATCATTAATTATCGAATATTACCTCCAGAACAACTGTTTAAGGAATTACAAATAATGTCAGTAAAACATGCATTGCCAATTCATTTAACAATTGATAATATTTACTTATATTATAATATTATGGATATTTCTTTATTCATCAATAAAAACATATTGATCATTAATTTACACATTCCATTAGTGACCTATAATATAATAATTTCAACATATATCAAATATTTTCACTACCAAGTCCTCATAATGATGATAATACTATATTCTCTTATATTGAACCTTCCAAATCATATATCCTAGTCTCTCCCATGAGAACGACATATTTAATGATTAATGAATCAGAGAAGAATTGTAAAGAATATTCTCCAAAACAATGGATCTGCAAGAAGCTACTCATAACTAAGAAATCTTACAATGAAGACTGTGAAATTCAGGTATTAATGAAAACGACTGTCCAGATTCCAAAATCATGTCAAACAAGAAATCTTATTGCTCATTTAGAAATATGGCACCAACTAGATCAAAACCAATGGGTTTACTCGACTTCAATTCCTACACAATTATCTATTTTATGTGAAAAGGAACCATTGCAACAAGAAATCATCAATAAAATGGGAATTCTAGAATTATCCCCGAAATGCAAAGCTTTCACCAGCGATACCACTCTAGAAGCAACGCAAGCTGTTCTGTTTTCCAATTCGACATATGAAATACCTTCAACAAATATTAACGAAGATGAATGCTGTCTGAAACTCAATAAAAATCTTACTCTAGATGCCATACACTTAACACCAATTAAACTAATGAATGTTGATCTTCATGAACTCAAATACGCACAACAGTTGTGAAGATTCTACAGTTTGTGTACTTTGTAGTGAGGAGCATGATGTGGGGGAATGTAAAACAAATATAAGGAAGTTTAAAAACTGTCAGATGACAAACGGGAATTTCTCCACCAAATACGATATCAATCATGCGGCAAATGACATTAGCTGTCCAACATATCAATACCACATCAGTTGTTCGAGAAATAAAATTAATTATGGATAGTAATGGTCCAATTAGACCAAGAAATAATTTTGAATGACCTTGAAAACACTGTGGATGGATATTTTGGACGGTTGATCGAGTTGGCGCTACAAAATAGTATTGATAAAAAAAAATAAAGTTCTTGATATTCTTCAATTAAATATTAGAAGTGCAAATGGAAAACCCCGGTTTTCAAATGCGAAGATAGTAGATTTTTCTGCTCGCCAGATTGCTATAAATTTTTCGTTCAAAATGAAAAAGAACGTGTTGCTGTTAGGTGTGCAGTTGAGGAATTGACAACCAAATTGGGAACATGTAATGAGATTAATAGCATAAAATTACAAAATTAGAGCTTTGGAACAAGAAATAGATAAACTGAAAATAATTAATTTTGAGAAGGATAGTCACCTTAAGGCTGTCCAACGTAGGAGTGAAGTCTTCGAAAATGATGTCTTCTTAACTGAAGAAAATTACGAGGCCAGAATTGGTGACATGATAGAAAGAAAATCCAAGTCATTGAAAGAGATTAAGGATTTAAATTTTGTCAATGCTACTTTACGGAATAAGATAGCAGATTGTCAGACTAATGAGGGAGAATTAAGAAAGGAAATTGATGACCTCAATCAATTGAAAAAGAGTATGCTGACTTCAATAGAAGTATTGACAACAGAAAACAAATTATATCAGGATGAATAAATCAAGTTGAAAACAGATGTTGCATGTGGTAAGGGGAATTTTAACTTACGTCACTCCAAGGTGATTGAGGTAATGCAACTCGGAGCAGTCGGAAGGATTGCTTCGAATTGGCAATAGGAGAGATGCTGATTTCGGCCACCAAAGAGATGCAGACCTTGCTATGTATACAGCGGACATGAAGTTACGTCTTTATGAAAAGTTGTTTCATGATCTCAGAAAAATCCTTCATTCTGAATTTGATACAATTAAAAATGAGGATTCCAAGTTTGTATCTCAAAGTAAGGATTCCTTCGTGAGTTATGCAAGCGTGGTTGCTACTAAAAACACAGAAGAAGTTTCATTGACAGGTCACGTGAAGAATAAATTTAAAAACCTGTCAAAGAATGGACCTCCAAGTAAGGATTTCCGCGTGAATTGTGCAAGCGTGGTTGCTACTAAAAACACAGAAGAAGTTTCATTGACATGTCATGTAAAAAAGAATACATTTAAAAATGAGTCAGAGAATGGAGTGGCCACAATCAAAAAAAATACCACTTTGAGAGAAAAAAATCAATACTCGGATAACATCATACGAAGCGTTCCCGAGATAAATATTGTAAATAGTGTAGCTGATGAACATAGGCTTGAGTCTTTCAATGATGACCGGGAACAATTCCAAAAAATTCTGCCCGGTGATGCGCGGTCTTCTTCAGTCTCTGGCACTTGTTCGGATCTATGTGTTAAAGCCGTAACTGTCACTATAGATGTTTCTAATCCAGAGTCATTTCGAACGTCTAGGCGAGTCGATGCACTGTCGGATGGGGAGGGAATGCTTTGTACATCTGTGGTGTCGGAACTGGTTGTTCCTTCTAATGGTGAAACAAGTGGAGAACTATGGTCAACGGTTTCCTCTAGGCGGAAAATGGGAAGCAGAAATATTGTGTGCACTGGTAATTCTGTTGCGTATCTCGATAAAAGAATTAAGATTAGGGGTGCCCTACCGAGAAGATGGCTCTATGTTGGCAGGATAGCGAGACAGGATGTCTCTGAGGAGAATATGCTCTCGTTCCTTGGCGACATTTCTAAGGATAATATGCTTGTGGTGAAGAAGCTTCAGACCAAGGGATGTAACTCCGCTTTCAGTATTGGTGCACCAAGTGACGACATCTATCGGCTTATAAGTGGTGCTGATTTCTGGCCAATTGGAGTGGTCCTCAGAGAGTTAAATTTCAGGAATTTTTTCCGGCAGGGGAGGCGGCCGGTCAGTCAGGGGTAGTGAAGCGTTAGTCTGTCCATTCCGCGGTGTCTCCTGTTGCCTTGAATACAATTAACGTTATTCACCTTAATATTCAGTGTATAGCATCTTCTTTTAGTGGCTTGGAAGACTTTCTTCTTGGCACTTTTTTAGCGATATCTGAACATTGGCAGACTTACGGTCAACTGACTGAATATTGTCTGGTAGTTAACGTCTGGTGTCGAGATTTTGTAGATCGGAGAATGGACATGAGGGATGTGCTAAGTCATGTTTCGGAGGCTGTAGGATCAGACAGGATATAAATAAATTGAGTGTTCTTAATGTGCTTGAATGTTGCTCTGTGGAATGTTCCTTTGATAGTTTTAGACTTCTTGAAATGTGTGTTTATAGGCCGAATACTCCTCCTTTGGTTGATTTGGAGAAGTTTCTGGTGGGGCTCACCGGTGTGTTGGAGATTATTTCTAGTGAAGG
Organism: Cynegetis impunctata; assembly: GCA_030704885.1. Taxonomy (NCBI): domain Eukaryota; kingdom Metazoa; phylum Arthropoda; class Insecta; order Coleoptera; family Coccinellidae; genus Cynegetis; species Cynegetis impunctata. Next base: position 11,630 of record JARQZK010001472.1, on the reverse strand, counting down.
GAACACAAAGTTCTGTATAGCAGGTGATTTTAACGTCGATTTCTTGAAGATGATTAGTGTAAGTACTAGGGCGGTTGTCGAAATTGTTCAGTCTTATAATGTTAAAGTAATGGTTGAGGAGCCAACTAGGGCGACTTCACATTCACAGACCTGTCTGGACAATGTTTTCACAAATATCAGTGGAAGTAGAGCATGTATTCTTCAGCCGCACCTTTCTGATCACTGTGCTATTTTGTTTACTTTTGAAATGCTTGAGAATGCAAGATAACATGTAACGTGAATTTCCCCTATTGAGTTACGACAATAGATTTTAAGATATTCTACTTGAAATGATGCTCCGGCTAGTTCAAAAATTTGGAAATTCTAGTTACAATTTACCTGATTTATTTACCGACAATGAAACAATACAGAAACTTTACTAAAAACACTATTAAAATTATTTAGAAAAACTTTGATTCAAAGATTACACAAAAACTTATAATTGGAATAAATGAAGTTATAGAATAAGGATGAAATTTTGAGCTCGTTTTAACAGTTGTAACGTGTCAATTCCCCGATGAACCGCCGCCACTGAACTGTTCATCTAGGTACCGTGTTTCCACGCTTCACTTTCCTTCCACTTTCACTTTCCATGACCTGCGTATTAAGAAAGAGAGTATCTAGGTAGTGTCGGATGAACAATCGTTCTTCCTTTTAGCAAATGGTTCTTGTAAATGAAACATCGTTAACTAATAGAATTATATTCAATATAAATTGAAAGTTTGTTGAAGTTTATTAAAACTTATTAAGTATCTGTGGTGTTTGATAGACGGTAAGTTATGAGAAGAAATATAATAATTTCGTATTAATGCATTATCTTGAAAATCTGAATTGATTCTGTATTTCATCTTTCCGCCATTTCAATTTTTTTCATTTACCTATATTAAATTATTTATCTTTCAATATTGAAGTAATCATCTTATATTTCTTAATTTAAAGTATTTTTATTTTATTTGCTTGTTTCATTCCCTCAATTTAACACAAGATTTTTGTAGGTTAACGATGGCAAATTTCACATGGTCATATCTTATGTTCAGTTTAATGTTGGAACATATACTGTCTTTCTTAGCATCTTTGCTTGAGATAAATCTGAATGTTAGTTTGAATTGGCCATCGATACCCTACAGATATTCTTGGAACATATTACGTTTGAGATTGTATGTTGATTTGCCTCGAATTATTTTAGCCACGTTGTCAGGAGCTAAAAGCCACATTATCTGCAGTTTGGAATCCACATTATCTGAAGTTTGAAATCCACATTATCTGGAGCTACCAAGAACTTGGGACAAAGATAGGGCAGAAGTCAAGAGTCTAAAGAGGAATCTCAAACGTTGAACTTTGTAAAAACAACAAGATAAGTCTCATTATAATTATATGTAATAGGAAACAGTAAAAACCTTCATTTTACTTAGTAGTTATTATTCCTGAGAACAACCCAGAACCCTAATATGTTTAACCAATCTCCCTGCTAGCTAGGGCATAAATATCTGTTCAAAAGGGAGGTTGGTTACATAATTGGCGCTCCAACGTATGGGGTTCTTACATAATTGGTATTAACCAACGTAAAGGGCCTAATTTTCTTTAAGTTAACTTTTCTGTTCTGGTTGGTTCTTAGTGGTAATAACTTGTGCATGAGTTTATGACTAGTGAATTGCCTTCGTTAACTAAATTCTTTGATTAACCTTTTTTTTTTCTAAATTTTGATTTATCCCTTTTTATATTTGTTTTCACTTCAAATTACTTAGACTCTTTCTTTGAAATTTTGTTGATATTTCAAATACCTAATCCTTGTCGTTTAACTTTTCTTTTGACTTTAATGCTCTGATTATTTTAATATGTCGTTGAACTCTAGCTTCCTTTTAGCTCAAGAACTAACTTATGAAGTATCAATTCAGTTAGAAACATAGGCTAGTGAGTGAACTTGTGGATGGAAATTACAAAGCGTGAAGGGTAGTTCTTTCACAAGAAATGGCTAACCGAAGTTTCCTTGCTTTAGTTATTATCTTATAAATTCATTCCTAAATTTTATTATTCCTTATGTTTTACCTTATATCACTTTTTTAGTTTTCGTTTTCGTTTTTGGCGTACAACTTATCAGGTTTATTTTTGTTGGCAATTGCGCAGATATATAATTACCTTCTCTCGTTAATTATCTTGTATCTTTTTCTTGCTCGACTTATCTTATCTTTGTATCTTTATCTTTCAGTCGAGGCAAGAATATTTGGCTTAACGAGAGACCTGTATATATCTGGTTGCCTATCACCTTTCTGAAGTTTATAGTGCTATGCATTTCCTATTAAAATCATAGTGAAGCTCTCAATTTACTTCAGAAATTTCTGAAATTAGTGGATCTTTTATAGATTCAGTTATTAAATTTTAAATCGTAGGATTTTGTTTTTCCAGTACGCTAAGGGGATGAATGGTGGTGAATGAGGAGGAGTGTGGGTGAATGTTGATGAATGGTGGTGAATGAGGAATAAATGAGGTGGCTGCTTGGAATAACATTATTCTTTTTTAGTTCTTTTTGTTTCTTTTTCCGATGCAATGATGTATACCAAAAATTTTTTTTCTATTATCAATTCCTTTAGTTTTTGTTTAGTGTACATTTTATCCCAAATTTTACTGGCAACTATCAAATATACATGTATCTTTATCTTATCTTTATCTTGTACTATTTAGTACCTATTTACCTTATCTTTATCTTTTACTATTTCGTACCTATATGCGAAATAGGTTTAGTTTACTCATACATTATCTTTTGTATATATGGTTGCCTATTAATCAACTGAAGTTTATTTATGCTATGCAATATCTAATTATAAATCAGTGCGTAGCTACTAATTTACTTTGGTGTTTATAGATTCATGAATCTTTTAAAGATTCAGTTTTTTTGGTACTGTTCACTAAAATTTATTTTTCTTTTTTATCTTTGCAAGTTAACTACTTGCTGGCGCCCTATTATCTTTCCTATTACCTATCATCTTTTCTATTAGCTATTATCTTTTCTATTACCTATTATCCTTTCTTTTATTATCTATATCGTTTTCTTTAGTTTTTTCTTTGTTGATTCATTTGTAGAAGGAATGAACGTAGGATAATATCTGAACAAAGCATCTAACGATTCCATGATCAGAAGTTCAACACTTTCTCTAACTGAAATTGAACAGATATTACTTGGTTGGGTGGAATACATTATTTAAAGTCTATAACATCGAGATCCTAAATTTTAATTTTAATTTTTTTTGGATACTATCCTTTTTACGTGTCTTAGAGTTTTTTTTTAAAACAAGAATTTGTCTAATAACTGGTAGTAACTCATGAATGAACTGATTAACTGACTGTGAAGTTAACTCATTTGACTACTTTTGATTAACTTTATGTGAAAATGTTTTTTTCTGTTAATTTAGTTGTTGAGTGTATCTTTTGCTGAAATACACTGACATATTTATCTTACCTTTAAATTTAACTGTACGTCAATACTTAGAGAATTATTTTTTTTATCGATTATATAATAGTTTTATATATTGAATTTTTACTATAAATTCATTTCTCAAATTAGATTTTAATACTAATTTATAGAATATATACTAACATTTTTATTCATGAGATGCCAGGTTGAAAACCTATTAATATCTGTTTTTTCGTTATTGTCATTTATATTTTTAATGTTGAATTTTCTAATCTTGATAACCCATAGTCAGAAAGTAGGGGTTGATAATTTTTCGTGCTTTTTTTTGCTATCGTTTTAAATATTTTTAATATTCATAGTCAAGCTATGTGTTTTTTTTTTTATTTTGACTTGTCTTATTATAGACACTTTTTTTCTCTTTCAATTATCTTTCAGTTTTCTCTTTCAATTATCTTTCAGTCATGTATTGCGTTGAGGTCTATCTTTGCTGGTGTGTCAACATACATATCTTATCTTATCTTTATCTAGTGTGTAGGCACTCAGTGTATCTTGAGTTTATGAGAACTCGTACCTTCTCAACGAATACAGATATGCTGATATTTTTTTTTGATTTACCGATTTTAGCTTTTCCTATTTTATTTATCTTTAAATTTTATCGATGACTGACAAGTCATGTGTTTTA
>JARQZK010001472.1:0-2500 GCA_030704885.1 Cynegetis impunctata | reverse complement strand
TAGCCAGGGCATCAATATCTTTTTTAAAAGGGAGGTTGGTTACATAATTGGCGCCCAACGTGGGGCTCTTACATAATTGGCGACCAACGTGAATTTTCTAGAATTTAACTTTTCTGTTCTGGTTGGTTCTCAGTGGTAATAACTTGTGCATGAGTTTATGATTAGTGAATTGCCTTCGTTAACTCAATTTCTTGATTAACATTTTCTTTTTCTAAATTTTGATTTATCCCTTTTTATTTTTCATTTAAATTTACTTAGACTCTTTCTTTGATATTTTAAATACCTAATCTTTGTCGTATAACTTTTCCTTTGACTTTAATGCTCTGATTGTTTCAATATGTCGTTGAACTCTAGCTTCCTTATAGCTCATGAACTGGCTTATGATGTATCAATTCTGTTAGAGACAAAGGTTAGTGAACTTGTAGATAGAAATCACAAAACGTTAAGGGTAGTTCTCTCACAAGAAAGGGCTAACCGAAGTTTCCTTGCTTTAGTTATTATCGTATAAATTCATTCCTTAATTTTATTATTCCTTATGTTTTACCTTATGTCGCTTTTTTAGTTTTCGTTTTTGGTGTACAACCTATTAGGTTTATTTTTGTTGGCAATTTCGCAGATATATAATTACCTTCTCTCGTTAATTATCTCGTATCTTTTTCTTGCTCGACTTAGCTTATCTTTGTATCTTTATCTTGTAGTCGAGGCAAGAATGTTTGGCTTAACGAGAGACCTGTATATATCTGGTTGCCTATCACCTTTCTGAAGTTTATAGTGCTATGCATTTCTTAGTATAAATCAGGGTGTAGCTCTCAATGTACTTCAGAAATTTCTTAAATTAGTGGATCTTTTATAGATTCCGTTACTAATTTTTAAATCATAGGATTCTGTTTTTCCAGTACGCTAAGGGGATGAATGGTGGTGAATGAGGAGGAGTGTGGGTGAATGTCGATGAATGGTGTTGAATGAGGAATAAATGAGGTGGCTGCTTGGAATAACTTTATTCTTTTTTAGTTCTTTTTTTGTTTCTTTTTCCGATGCAATGATGTACACCAAAATTTTTTTTTCTATTATCGCTTCCTTTAGTTTTTGTTTAGTGTACAGTTCATCCCAAATTTTACTGGCAACTATCATATATACATATATCTTTATCTTATCTTTATCTAGTACTATTTAGTACCTATTTACCTTATCTTATCTTTATCTTATACTATTTCGTACCTATATACGAAATAGGTTTTTGAGTTTACTAATAACTTTTAATATATATATGGCTCTCTATTGATTAACTGAAGTTTATTTACGCTATGCAATATCTAATTATAAATCAGTGTGTAGCTGCTAATTTACTTTGGTGTTTACAGAGTTATGAATTTTAAAGATTCAGTTTTTTGGTACTGTACACTAAAAAAATTTTTTTTTTTATCTTTGTAAGTTAACCACTTGCTGGCGCCCTATTATCTTTCCTATTATCTATTATCTTTTCCATTACCTATTATCTTTTCTATTATCTATTATCCTTTCTCCTATTATCTATATCGTTTTCTTTAGTTTCTGTTTATTGATTCATTTGTAGAAGGAATGAACATAGGATAATATCTGAACAACGCATCTAACTATTCCATGATCAGAAGTTTAACATTTTCTCTAACTGAAATTGAACAGATATTACTTAGTTGGGTGTGATACATTATCTGAAGTCTATAACATCAAGATCTTAATTTTAATTTTAATTTTTTTTTGATAATATCCTTTTTAAGTGTCTTTGAGGTTTTTTTTGAAAAAAACAAAAATTTGTCTAGTAACTGGTAGAAACTCATGAATGAATTGATTAACCGACTGGGAAGTTAACTTATTTGACTATTTTTGATTAACTTTATGTGAATATGTTTTTTTTTCTGTTAATTTAGTTGTTGAGTGTATCTTTTGCTGAAATACACAGACATATTTATCTTACCTTTAAATTGAGCTGTACGTCAATACAGAGAATTATTTTTATCGATTTTATAATAGTTTTATCTATTGAATTTTTACTATGAATTCATTTTTTTTTCAAATCAGATTTCAAAATTTGTTAAATAATTAAATTAAAATTTTCTTTTTGAGTTAGTCTATATAATATTTTATTCATGAGATGCCAAGTTGATAACTTATCATTATCTGTTTAATCATTATTTTTTTATTGTCAGTCATATTTTCAATGTTGAATTGTGTAATCTTGATAACTCTGAAAGTAGGGGTTGATAATTTTTCGTGTTTTTTTTATTGCTATCGTTTTAAATATTTTTAATATTCATAATCAAGCTATGTATTTTTCTTTTTCGATTTTGGCTTGTCTTATTATAGACACTTTTTTCTCTTTCAATTATCTGTCAGTCGTGTATTGCGTTGAAGTTTATCTTTGCTGATGTGTCGACATGCATATCTTATCTTATCTTTATCTAGTGTGTAGGCACTCAGTGTATCTTGAGTTTATGAGAACTCGTACCTTCTCAACGAATAC